>JASFAX010007110.1:0-10000 GCA_030737875.1 Allium sativum | reverse complement strand
AATGACTTGAGTATGCACTTTGAACTCTATGTAGTAGTGAGAAAAGAAAACTAATATTTGCATTCAACGTACCTCTTCTTCTTCCTCTCCTTTTTTTTTTTTTTTTTTTTTTTTTTTCCTTCCGTTCTTGAAGATGAGTTCTTGGGAAATGCTGGGAGATGCAGAAGTAGATAAGGAGCTTGGCGAGCATAGGAAATTCATTTTTCTAATGCTACTGTACTCCAATGTCCAGTAGCAAGCTAGTTTATTCAATCAGGTTTTCATGTTTTGTCACATGTATTATGTGGAACAGCAACAGTTGTGTTTGTGTTAGTCATAAAATTCTACTTTGTCCGTCCATTTTGTTGCAGAGTTTCTCCAACCTTCCATTGGTGCCATTGGTGTATGCGTAAAATAGAATCGGAGGTTCCAGTTAAATACACCAGTGGAATATATGCATGTGTACGGAAGTAAGAAAAATCGCTATGCACGTAAAAATTGCTAAGCGAGAAATGCTCCCAAAATGTCATTTTACGTTCAAGGGTAACATTCCACCACCCATACGCAATGCACAACATTGAAACATTGACCATGCGTGAATAGACCTAAAGCAGTTCCCTGAAGGAGAAGACAATAGTATAATACCAGAAATCCAGGGTAGAAAATTTGAGTTGAAAAGTGAAAACAAAAACATGACGTTAATAGCACATTACCAAGATCAAAATTTCTATGCAATTATGTAAGATGTAAGAGCATCTAGCGGCAATTCAACTTTCATGATGAAATTTTTTATGATAGGAAATGGGAATAGACTCCACTCATCCAAAACTTTAAAACATACAAAACGATTTTCTAGAATCCATCTATAAGTTTTTTTCATATGACTCTTACAAATGTTTCCGTTAAGCCAAATTCCAGGTACTTTTTCAGTTTCTGCCTCAACATCGAGCAAATAAAAACCCAAAACTCTAACTTCACTTAGAAAAAAAAAAAATCCCTAAATTTTGCTCCTCAACTTAAAAATTATCAATATCCATTGCTCAATCTAGTCTCCAACTAATTTCCATACAATTTTTCCAATTAAAAATCCAAATCATAGGTTTGAAATTTTGGCTTGCTTTGAAGATGGAAAACACAAATACGGAAAGTTCTAGCACCACAGATCATATCCACAGAAGAAGAACCATGAGAAGAAGCACAAAGACTTTTGGCCGCGACGACGGTGGATTTGAGCCGGCATACCGGATGTGATTTCATCTACAATTCCGCTTAGATCAGTTACTAATCTTTAAGAAAAAGTACATCTATTGACACGCTTTTTGGTACGCTTTTTGGTCGAAGCTGTCATACATCAAGTTTTTGGTTAGCAACGCGCTCAAGCGTTGAGAACATCGTCAGAAAACACAGTGATTTGGTCGAAGTCGCGACGTGTTCGGAAAAGGATTAAAAAGGATGTCGATTCACTCGGAAAAGCTGGCATAGTAAAAATACGTGATCGACACGGTCCGATCAGCTTAAAATAGTTGAGTGCGTCGCTCCGATCACGTTGCAAAACTCGTCGCACAAAAATATATGGATTTGGTGAAAAGAAGTGTCGCCACTCAAAAACAGTTGATCGACACGCGTAGCTCACGAAAAATTGGCTTCGCGACCCACGGCGTCAAAATATGGTAATGTGGCAAAAGTTAATCTAACACGCCAAAATGGCCTGATTGCCACATGAAAATGATGAAAAACCATGGTGAAAGCATTGGAAAACAATTTGGGAAATCTGGTAATCGGCACGTCTAGAAGTGAGTGCCCGACACGGTGAATCAATATAGGATGCAATAGGTGATCCGCATGGCAAAAAAGCGGATCAGCCCAGCTCCGCATCGCATCCATGTGATGCGAGTATTTGGGGTGGCAAACTTAACTGGCAGATCTGGCAAATCTCGGATGTGAGAATTCGGTGATCGCATCGGTAGGATGCGAGCTCGGCGTGCATCGGTGGATTCAGTGATTGGCACGATGCAGAATCGGGGAATTTGGATACGAAGTTTTGGATGCGAGGTCGGCTTGGCAAAGTGCCAAATCATTTCACTACAAAAATAAACTAAAATAAAGACTGACGTTTTCCGTCTATAGATCAATTATTCAGTCTTTAAGTAGATTTTAAAGACCGACAAAAGACTGATTTATCGATCTTTAAACCTCAAGTCTTAAAAAATATTTAAGACAGAAACATCAGTCTCAAACTTTAGAAACTGACGCTTCAGTTTCAAAAATAGCTAGTAATTGAATTTTAAAGACTAGACGGCAGTTTTTGATCAGTCTTAAATTAATGTAGCATATCAAATATTACATCATATCATTTGCTCATATCAAATAATGCAGCATATCATTTGCTCTATGATTTTCGTCGACGTTTTTAAACATGCATCCATAAATACATGACATTAACGTACGTTCGTAAATGCATATATAGTAGTAATAATATCACTAATAATCAAGTCAATTTGCACAACATTATACTACAATAATAATGGAAATATGTTGAACAAATATACATTTTTTTCTAGTATTTTATTATATCATACAAAAACGCAACAAGCCCAGCAAATACAAATGGTTAATGACACAAAAAATTATGCATTATATCACCCCATATCACCATCTCAAGTATGCCTTGCAACTTCGGTACTTCCCGTGTGGTTGCTTCTAAATGGGAGGTTGTTGATAGTACATAGCAAGTGGGAACACCTGCAAGTATGAAAAAAATCTCATTGATGCTTTTTGCAGAAGTAATCGTACAAAAAAATGGATTTGTACAATTAAAGCTCTGAAATTACTAGTAAAGTTGTTTACAGAGCAGTAAAAGGACTGATAGTTAAACATTACACAAACCAAATCACGAATGAAAAAATTGTTCTCCCACTTAATCAAATGACAAGAAACGTTACTTCCCAATCAATCTCCCCTCAGCTGAAACAAACGAAGAAACAAGAGAATGTGAAATTCAGCACACCTCTAAACGTGGATTCTGAAGCCAGCAAGGATAATCTGAATGTCGATAGTCAAAGATCGCATCGGCCTAAACGAGAAGGATTGAACATCGCGCACAGTGAAAAGGAAATCACCAAGGTAGTACCTAGAAGATCACCTGTTTTAATAAATTTATCTGATTGTTTCTTCCCTTTTGAGTTGCAGTGCTTTGAAGGTAATCGAAGACAACCCTAGGAGCATCACGTTTGTTTGAATGAGTAACAAAGTAATGAAAGAATTGAATGGGTTTTAAAAAGTGGAAAAGGTTGTTGTTTTTTATGTGTTAAGAAGATGGGTGAGATAGTGGACGTAGTGGATACATATGGCACAGATCACTACACATAACCATTAGATTTGAACCGTGAAATGAATCTGAGCCATTAGAATTTCAAATGCTTAAAGAAAAAAGACACAATGACTGAATTAAAGGCAGAGTAAACGATCACGAGCCTTACACACAGTTTAGTGACTGAATCTCTAGTTTCAAGATTACCAAAAAAAAGACTGCAATCATTAGTTTTAAAGCAGTATCTAGTTATAGACTGAAAATAGTCAGTCATTGTATGAGAGTCTCTAATCAGGTTTTATTTAGTGGTGTTTGGCAAAGAAGAAATGTCGTGCGGATCAAGCAATTTCAGTGGATCTGCACCTGTGGATCATCGTTTTTGGTGATGCAAGATTGGCAAAGTGCCAAGATGCGATTTTTGCACTTCGTCCAAGCCAAGATGTGATTTTTGGGGATTCAACAAGCTATGATGCGATTTTTTGTGAATGAGCTATGTAGGATGCAGTTTTCTGACAGTGGACCCCAACCTACTTCTACCTAACCCACTCACATACAAGTACCTCCAAGCTTGACCTTCATATGGAGTATTTTCCCTTGAAATTTTGGACTTCTTGAAGCTCTCAAGCACCATTAATGGTTTCCATCTTCTTTCCCATGACTATTGGACATAGTATGGACTATTAAAACGTTGCATGCACATTTTTCATCAACTTTTGGACATTCACAAGGACATTTTCACTGCTTTTGGACTATTTTGGGCAATTTTAGATTTTTTGGCATTGAAGCTAAATTTGGATATTGTTGACCAAGTCAAATCATTTTTCACTCAATGAAGAGGAACAAGGGCATTTTAGTCAACCGACCTAATACAAAAACGGCAGAATCTAGAAAACTCGCCTGGCAAACCAATCTTCGACCTCCCTCTTTCTAGCCCCCTTCTTCCCTCCTCCACGACAAGCGCTGCCTTCTCTTCTTCCTCCTGACCCTCCTAATAACCCATCCAGCCAAATCGGCCTCTCCCCCGTCAAATAATGAAGCTTCCACCTCCCGTCAGCCGTTGTCTTCACAGCAAACGTCGCAATCGAAGTATGTTGTTTCCCCAATTCTAGTAGTGGCCTCTCCTTTGTTAGTGCCTATGACTCCACAGCTCGATGAAGATGGATTTCAACTCATCACCGCACGAAGGAAATCTAAGGCGTTGTAGATGGACAATAATTCAATTGGGGTTTCCTATTTCCCTTCAGCTGATAATAAGGGAACACAGAGAATAAGCCCCGAACGGCCAGATCTTCTGAATGGTGGAAACGACAACAGAAATTCAGGTAATAAGGCAAGCTATGCTCTGAAGCTTTCTACAAGATCAAAAACTTTGTGCTTGCCACCGCCTAATCTGGCAATTGGGAATTCTTCTTCTACTAAACGAAACTCATCAACAAACTCTGGTTATTCTTGGAAGGATTTTGTTCAACGTAATCAGGTTCCAATTTCTATCCCTCTTCAATTTTACAATCCTACGGATCACGAAAACATAAAATGCGCTAAAATGGACATTGCATTGACTCAAAAAGGACAAAAACCTAGGGAAAATGCCATAGTTATATACGTAGTAGGCTCTAGGCCTCATTTCTCTTTTTTTAAAGCATATATTCATAGAGTATGGCAACCGTCAGGAGAATTTAGAATATATTCTAAAGAAGACGGGTTTTATATCATTAGATTTCAAATGAAAGAAGATTGTGATCGAATACTTGCGAAAGGTCCTTATTTTTATAATGGCCAGTTAATAATGATGAAACATTGGTATTTGGGTGCAAAGCTGACTAAACATATGTTGAGTTCAGTTCCTATCTGGGTTAGACTTCATAATTTGCCTTTGGAGTATTGGACAGTCGAAGCTATTAGCAGAATAGCATCCGTCCTTGGCAATCCAATTAGACTTGATAAGGTAACAGAAGATATTTAGAAGATTGCATTTGTTCATGTTTTGGTCGAAATTCCTAGCTCGTCCTCCTTTCCCAGCCAAGTTCCAATTCCAACAGCGGAGAGACAAATTTTAATGCAAGATGTTGAATATGAGTGGAGGCCAGATGTGTGTTCGAACTGTAACAGTTTTGGCCACCAAAACATCAATTGTCAATTTCCAAAAGTATGGGTTCCCAAAACGGTTGATTCCCAGAATTGTAGAAGGCAATATATGGATGTTGATCAGGATACACAACTGTCTACATGTCAAGATCAAGATACTCCCCCTTCACAGAACCAGGCGAATGAGTGCATCAATCAGGAAGGTGTTGTTGACAGTGATTTAACACAGAAGAAAGACAAGGGGCCACAGAAGCCAGCTACTCTTCCACTAGATTTTTCATCTGACCAAACTCAAGAAGTATCTACTTTTATGACTACTGAAGACGGAAAAGATCAAGAAGAAGACATGGAACTTCGAGATGGAACAAAATTATTCAATTCTAACCCACGTCCGCGCACATCCGGACGTAAGGCAGCACGAAAGGTCAGTTCCGATAAAAAGCCTTTTGAGTTTCAGGAAAATTCAACATCTGGAGTCATTATCAACCACGAATGGAATGTTTTGATCACCAAACTAATGGACAAGGATAAGAAGAAGACTAAAAAAAGTTTAAAAAATTGGAGTCGCTATCTTCTTTTGGTCAAGGGAGTCTCTTCAGGATAGTAGTGTTGAGAACACATTTCAGATGAAGTCATGTCTTATAGTAGTCTAGCAGTGTGACTTTTGGTTCGGGCTTTACTAGTCATATTTAGGCTAATATTTGTCATTGCATTTTACACCTTTAGGTTGTGTAATGTATTTCAGTACGAGTGGGTTTTCAGAGTGAGTATTCTGTCACTTGTTTGAAATTGTACAACTAAAGATGTAAAATATATATATATATATATATATATAATAAAGTAACAATTTTCTAAAAAAGGGCATTTTAGTCAAAGTTTGGAATTAACAATCATTTTGTTGTTCTATTATGACATTTTGTACTTAAATATTGTTTGAACTTGTACAACATTGTAATCGAATATTATATGATGAATGATTACCATGAAGTGGACGTAGTGCCAAATCACTACAAAAAGCTGTGTTCACCCTCATTACTTTACTATATATTTGGATTATCATGTCCATACCACACATACACTCGAGAGTTAGTGTGCGCTGAATCCACGACAATTCCCCAAGTCAACACTTTGGCGTGCCAGGAAGGAAGGCGCACAATTTTGCTTCCGCTTTGAATTAGATTCTCGGATTTGTCTTTGAACCTCCGGTTTAGTTTCAGTTTTTGACTTCGACTTTGTTGCTCGTTTCTCATCATGGTTTAGCGCAAGAAGCTCGATACTATTACTGAAGCCCAGGGTACAGAAGGAGGAGGAAGTCAAGAACTTTCTTCGATTCACTACAAGAAAAACAATTTTTGTTGCAAAAATCAGTGGCGTTTATTATCAAATGCAAGAAAAAGTGTTTTTAGGACCAATGTAAGCGTGGTAAAAAAATTCATATTCCCGCCTCTTCGTAAACACAAGTCCGTGTGCCCAAGGGAAACGTAACCAACTATTCTCTTTTCCTTATCCTTCATACTTAACATCTTTTAACCCTCGTTCACTTTTCTTTCTTTTTCTGGAAAAAAACCCTAGCCTTTTACCCCTTTCAATCTCCCACTTGTTATTTCTCAGTTTAATTCGAATTTGTAAAGACTATCTTGTTCAACGTTGGTATGGATACTAGTAAAGGCGGTTCATCTCAGCGACGCTACAAAGCGATTTGATTCAATTCCTAATCATATTCAAGATCGTGAAATCGTTAAAGCTAGAAAGGTATAAAACCAAACTTGATTTATCGAATTTTGTTTGGATCCTATCGTTTAGGGTTTTGAAAAGTTAAAATCTGTTGAGTGTTGATTTCTGCAACCATAAACCAAAATATTTGATTTCTGCAAATAGTGTTTGTAAATGTGTTTTATATCTGGGTATTTAAGCTTCTTTTGAGCTTTGGTTTTTGACAGAATACCAGATTAAATTACTTCTGAATCGAATGGGTTTTTAACTCTGGGTTTTGACGGTATACCAGAAAAAATTACCAAACAATGTTGATTTCTAGTGTTTGCATCTGAATCGAATGGGTTTTGAACCTGTTTTGTACATATATGTTGATTGCCTGAACTATAGTCTATACTGATTGGAATTTAATACGGACATTGATTTTAAATGTTAACATGTTCATTTAAATTGCTTGATTGAGTACTTGCAGCAAACATATTCCATTGATATACTTATATGTATATGTATATATATAGGAACCTTGCAATGCATGAATTATATATGTGAGTTACTCAGTATACAAATTTGTGCAGCTTATGACTTGGGATTTTATGAATTTTGCAATATGTGATATTATGCAAGTATATCAGAATGTGTTTATGTATGTTAATTTAATTTGTTTTCTTCCATCTGATTTGCATGTATAAGAGTATACATGAATACTGAAATTATGCAGTATAAAAGAGTGACACTTAACTGATACATTTCATATAAAATTTCTCTGTAGGCTCAGGAGAACCCAAAGGGACAAAGACAATTTGTTTTAGGCTCTTGTCCCATTAATATCAATAATCGAGATTGCAAAATTTGTGAACCTGAACTGTAATTGCAGTTTCGATATTGATATTTATGAGGCCAGAGAAACGTGAATCGATGTGGGAAACTGAACAGAGAAACGGGTTCAAAACAGGTATACCTATATTGCAATCAAAATGTGTTTATGTATGTTAATTTATTATATTTTATTCCGTGTGATTTGGATGCATAGGAGTATATATATACGTGAACAATGAAATATGCCATATATCTGTTGTGATTGAACATGTGAATCCAGGCTGCATACACACACACACACACACACACACACACACACATATATATATATATATATATATATATATATATGCAAGGTTTTCAAAATGGGATTTAAATTTTAAATCATAAAGTTTATATTTCAAATCGAAACGGATTTTAAATCGTAAGTCATAATTTCTGAAAACCATTACTTATGGGTTTCATATGCACTTTGAATTTGATTTAGATGTTTGAATTTCTACAATTAAATTTAATACTCAAATTTTTTCCCTCCAATTTCATTTTTATTTTGTTTTAAAAGCATTGTCAAGTGATTGTAAATCTAAACAAGTGTATTACGTATGATAGTTTGAGTCAATTGTGTTTTTTATAACTAAGTTTGAATAGTAGTGTAAGAATCAAGTCGTAAACGGAGAGATTCAAGCTGGATCGGGATTCAAATTGCATGATTTTAGGATTTTTAACAACAATGTGTGTGTATATATACACACACATACATACATACACAATGATATACATGAAAGATGACTGCTTTTAAATATATCTATATATATACACCTACTTAACTTGTGTATGACATTACGATAAATATATGTTTAATGTACGACTTCTGCATGCACATGAGCACATGTATATATATAACATATAATGATTATGAGCATAAAGACATAGATAGTGCAGGAGAAACTATCTTTTGTATCTGTGAAGCATGAGCACATATGTTTATGAGTGGTGTATATATCAAGTATGTGTGAACATTTCGAAATATCTCAGAAATATGAGCAAGTTAATTTTGTGCCCCAAGAGGTCTAATTTATAAGAGCTGACAATGAATCTGTCTTGGGAGTTACTAAATTAAGTTAATTTGACATGGGAGTTACTAAATTAAGTTAATTTGGCTTGGGAGTTACTAAATTAAGTTAATTTGACTTGGGAGTAACTAAATTAAGTTAAGTGACTACGTAAATTCAGTTTTTCTTGCAGGTAAAAGAGGTATTGATCTCCTATCAATGAATTGACAATTAATTTGAAATGAAACACTAATATAGTAGGATATCCTATCAAAGTTCATTGTTAGTGTATAGTAGTCTGTCAGGAGGTATATTTCAGATCCATATAGGCAGGTGTTTAGTATTTTAAGGATACTACGATTTATTTCCGTGAAGGTGGAACATTCACGTGTTATTAAGAACCAAATCACGAGTTCTAAGCGTATACTTGGAGGCAAGAGAGGTATTGATCTAGCTTACTGTGGTTTGGTTGAGGAAACACTCCGGAATGATGAAAAAATTAAAATAAAGTTTTCAATCATTAAAGAGCTTCAAAATTCAATAAATCAATTTCAAAAAATCAGTAAGTTTCAATGGATCAATTTAGTCACTCCCAAGATAAGCCGAGTTTAGTTGGTTTGTTTACCAGACCAAATTATTAAACAGTAAGTGGTAAAAATATTTGTCCATATGATCAACTTTATCATTTCGGAGTGTTTCCTCAACCAGCCCACAGAATGTGTGTTCAATACCTCTTTTATCTTCTGGTGTATGCATATAACTCGTGATTTAGGACTTAATAAAAAGTGAATGTTCCATCTTCATGGAATTTGGTCGTAGTATCTTAGAATTACTGAACATCCTGTCGTCATGGTTCTGAAATTTGTACTTGCTGGCAGTACTACTTAACAGTGTCCGGATCTTCAAAAGTTTGTGTTGGCTAATGAATGTTACATTGATTAACATACTTATTTTCTGTGTATAGGCAGATCACTCAAGGATTATGTAATGGTACAAGGATTACGTAACATTCTGATACATTTCATACAAAATTTCCATGTATGCT
>JASFAX010007109.1:0-27837 GCA_030737875.1 Allium sativum | reverse complement strand
ACAAAGCCACAAGTTAGACATGGTGGCAAATGAGGCATAAATGTGTTCATTAACTTGCATATTACATTCCTAAGCCCCAAAAACATGCATAACATTCAAACTTGGCAAATAAGCGAATCATGGTGATAAATGAAAATGAAAGATGGCTAGAAGTTCGCATAAAGCATTACATGCAAGTTATCATAATGGGTATGATAACTTTCATGTTGCCAAAATGCAACATTCAACATAAAGCTTGAAGCTTTAAGCCCACAAGATCAAGGTAATGACTTCATAAACTTGCATGACATGATAGCATGTATTATACTCAATGATCAAACCCAAACTTGCAACATGAACATTTAACTTCATAGTTAATATCTAAGAGTAGGGAAAGGGCTTACATTGCTATGAAGGCACAAATCAAAATACAAAACAAAGATTGAGACGAAGCCTATTCATGCTATCACCCAAAAACCCAAATAGGAATGCTCCTTAGAAAACCCATGAGCAAAATCCATAAAAATCCCATCTTGATGAACAAAGATCAAAGCTTTAGCCTTGAAATCAACTTGAGAAGCTCTCATACAAACATAGAGACTCTCTAACACTCACATGATCATGAAACCTCTCATAGAAATGAAGATATGAACTTTGGGCAAGAGGGTGGAGGCCATGAGAGGAGCAATTTTGGCATAGTTTAGTTGCATGAATGAATAATGAAGATAAAAGGAGAGGGTTAGGGGTCTTTTTATAGAGGATTATGATAGTTTAGGGCATAGGATCAATCCTAGTTTAGATCCTAGCCTTTAAAGCATGTCTTGGAGAAGAAGTCACATGTAGGAACCCCTTTAGGGCCTTAAAATCAGCCCTAAAGTCAATTCGGGCCACCAAAACCCATCCCGGGCCTCAGAAATGGGTTCTGGGCCACCCCAAGCCAATTTAGTTCGTCTGTACAGGAGGGAGTCAACAGGCAAGTCGACACCATGGGCCCCAAGTCGACAGCCAAGTCGACACCTGGCCAGTCTGCCCGAAAACTGCTGAAAACTTGTTCTGGCCATATCTTGGTCATACGGACTCCGATTTTCGAAAAATCGGACTCTATTTCGCGTATTTTTCCGAGACGAACACAATGGTGAAGTCCATTTTACCTGATTCTAATTTTAAAATTTAATTCTGCCTTGATTTCTTGTTTTAACGCGTTATCGAAATACGGGTCGTTACACGAAACACGGGTTGTTACAGTGTGTGTGTGTGTGTATGAAGACTTGCGATGAAGATCTCACATCAAGGTTTTTTTGGCCCAGAAAATAATTGGTTGAAAGAATATGCATATCACAAATAAATGAAGACTTGTCAAGGAAGCAAGAGGAAAAGAGGAAGGGCCAAAACTTACCAGATTTGAAACTTACCTGATTTAACTAAGGCCCATTTGTGATTGTATTAGGGTTTAGGTTGGCTAATCTATACTATAAATACCCATGTATTCTCATTGTAAACTTTATCTAGGAAATGAGAGTTTTTCTTTTCTTATCTATACTCCTCTTGGGTGTAACAACCCGAATTTTTACAACACGTTAAATCAAGAATAAAGACAGAATTTCTGAATCAAATGAAACGGGCTATGCCATTGCGTTCGTCTCGGAAAAATACGCGAAATAGAGTCCGAGTTTTCGAGAATCGGAGTCCGTATGACCCGTAAAAGGCCCAAAGAAGGTTTCTGGGAATTTGAATTTCGGGAACAGTTTTGGAAATCAGATCTGGGGCTAGGGGGGAAGTTTCCCGCCTAGGCCATGTCGACAGGGCTGTCGACAGGCCTGTCGACTTGGGCCCAGACCAAGTCGACAGCCCTGTCGACTTGCCTGTCGACAGGGGGTGGCCGGGGCAAGTTACCTGGCGCACCTGTTTGTCTCACCTGGTCTTGTTCTTGGGCTGGTTCTGGAAGCTTCCGAGATCTGATGGTCCTAATCTATCCTAGATCTAATCCTAGGGCCTAAAACTATCCTAATCTCTATAAAAAGACCCTAAACCTAACCTAAATCCCTAAAAATCAAACCTAGGAACTAAGTGCTGCCAAAATCAATTTTGATCATGGCCTCCATCTCCAATCCCTAGAGCCTAAGCATTCAAATCGGGTTCAAATCAAGTGGTGCAAGCTAGCTACACCAAATGGAAGGAAGATCAACGTTGCTATGCGAGTTCCATGACGATTCTTCAACAAAGGAGACACCTTTCTTAGCCAAGATGATTCATGCTTCTTTCCCTAGGCCTAACTATGTAAGTTCTAACTACTTTTAGATGGAAACGGTAGTTTTGATAATGACATGGGATAAAATGAGGCTAAACATGATTATGCGAACCTATATGAACCTTACCATGCCTCTTGTGTTCATATTTATGATCTTAGGCCATGTGAGTGACTTAATCATGCCTCTCATGCTATGCATAACCTAGTTTAACTTGCAAGTTTGGATCTTTATGCATGGAATGCTAGCATGAACCTTTGGGAACCATTTTACTTGTGAAACATTGGCTAAGACTAGATTTTGGGGCTTATGCATGTTTATGAACCCAAACCCCTTATGCTTTCATGCAAGTTTGTAGCCAAATCCTTTATGAGATTATGCATGCTTGTGGCCAATCCCCTCTTTTAAGTTGTGCATGTTTATGGCCAAACCCTTTTTGATAATATGCATGTTTGTGGCCAAATTCCCTTGTGACATTTTGTGTGTTTGTGGCCAAAACCCTTTTTTTTATGACACTATGCATGTTCAAGGCCGATTTGTAGTCATAGTATTCCTACTATGTTGACTCGTCTATACTTACGTTGGAAACACGTTTTGGGGTTAGGTTAGACGAGCGCGAGCATACATGAAAAACTTAACTTGAAGTTTCATGAAAATATGATGTGAAACATGATTTGGGTTAAATGGGTATAACATGACAACATGTAACGTTAAATATGACATGTGTTTATACTTGAAAACATAACTTGAAATGTAACATGGAAGTTGACATGTAAGTATGCATAAAAACATGGGCTTGGGAATTTACCTATTAAGTTAGGTCTACCCATTGGGAATTTACCTATTAAGTTAGGTCTACCCAATTGCTTGAAAACTTGACCATGAACATGACACTAGGCTATACATGAAAGTGGCCAACTCGAGGTTGGGTTGAGTTTGTAGCATAAATCTACCCGGACCCGCCCGGCTTAACTAGTAGCTACAAACAATAGGATCCAATGTGAGAAGTTGGTCATGTCGCGCCTAAGACCCGAGGTTAGACCAAGTTGTGGTGTAAATCTACCCGGACCCGCCCGGCTTAACTAGTAACCACAACAAAGTCTAATGTGAGAGGTTGGGGTGCATTAAATAATTAATGCCACATAATAGGGTTAAGTTAATTTGATTAATGAGGCTTAACCAAATATGACATGGACAAATGGGTTAAGTAATTTGATTAGGCTAATGATACTTAACAAAACATGACAGGGTTGGGTAGGTTAAGTAACTTGATTTGCCTAACGACACTTGACCATTTTTATACGACGAGGGGACGGGATTAAGTTAACCAACACTTAATCAATCCAACACGATAACTTGATAAGGTTAAGTAAATTTTCTTAGTAACACTTAACCGTTTAATACAGTTAATGGATGGGGTTAAGTCAACTCAGACCTAATTAATCTAAACATGGTAAGTGGACGGGGTTAAGTTAATTTACACTTAACTAATCCAACTCGTTAGTTTGATGTGGTTAAGTGACCTATACTTAACCAATCTAACGTGAAAACACGATAAGGCTAAGTCACGAATCACTTGAATACGCTTGACCGATTTGACTCGGTAATTTGACAAGGTCAAGTTAATTTATATAATTAACCAATCTAAAATGATAATTATACGAGGTTAAGTTATGGATTGCTTAATATACTTAGCCAACTTGACACATGGTTTGTAGGGTTAAGTCTTGGACTTGGATACATAGCCAATTTTGACATGGTTTGTAGGCGGGCTAAGTTATGAACTTAAGTGATACTTAACCCATTAGATAAACCCTAATTCGGAGGATTAGGTAAATAACCATAGTTAACAAGGATTATGGAAATAAGGCTAAGTGGTAAACCTTAGTTAAGGGAAACTAAGTAATAATTCTTAGTCCAGGAAATTTGGGCCATTTCTTAGATAGATTAGTAACCCGATACGTTAGGTCAACGTTTAAGTATGCGTGTAGGAGCAGGCTATCTGATTTAGATAAAGGCTCCAACGAACTGGGTAACGAAGCAGCGGCTTCGGGGAACGTGAGGATATTCTTGGGATCCCTCTGTGAGCTGCCAGGTCATTATACTAGGCTCACGAGAGGTTGAGGTCTACGGTAGAAGAACCAAGAATATGCCTTGGTTGCTATGCGAGCGACCTAAAGACTGGGGTGGATAGCAGCGAGTCGACGAATACATAAGGTGCCCGAGATAGCAAGTTCGTCGATCATCTACCATCTTGAGTCAAGCGTGTACGTACGGAAAGGCAGGGAACACCCAACATACCATAATTGCTATCTAATTATGGGTGAGGTAGGCCGTAGGATGTGGGCTGGCCGGAGTGTAGTTCTCATGCAAGATTTTCTCTTGTGTTGCCTTTCACTAGTTGATGGAGGGGTCTCGTGGGACCATAGCCACGTGTAGAAAAGCAGACCTTAGTATCTACATCGGTAGATAAATCTAAAGCTCCCGACCGAGTCCTGTATTTCTTGTTTTGCCCCGTGACAGGACTCGGATGGCACGATGTGATACATGTGCATACAGTTATAGAAAAACGATTCACGATGAATGCGTGGGAAAAAGGGCGCGGTTGAGGGTTAGCGTAATCCCTAGTGGCCTAGGTGGTTTAACCCAAACCGAAATACGAAAGCGTGCAATAGGTAAGCGTAATCCCTAGTGGTGCTAGGTGGCGTAAGTCCTAGCAGTTCAAACGATGATTCATATGGAAGAGCCTAGCTAGAACAAGGGTGACAGTCCAAACGATTTCAAGGATAATACGACATGAGGAAGCCCGTACGAGGTACGGCAAAGGACTGAACTTATATACATGGAAAGAAACATATGATTTGAGTAACCTATATATGCGATATATTAGGTTGACATGGACCATTACACGACTTTGAGTAAGGGACATTCATGGTTAACACATAACAAGGCTGGGATACTAGTACGGAGGGTGCAGAGCAAATATACATGTAAAAACCAGTAAAGATATATATATATATATATATATATATATATATGAAAAATTCCATAGAACGTTAGACTAAATAGATACCATGGGACGTGACGCTTGATAGGAACCTGACGGCCTGATACCTTGTTTTATCTGACATCGTAATTTATCATGACACCTTAGTTTATCTGGGTACAGTAGTTCATCCTGTTATTTTGGTTCAGTTTATCTATCTTGACATCATCCTTGTGTTTACTTTCAGTTTATGCATGTCATGTCACCTTAATCTGTTTTTATGCTGGAAGTAGATAGGACTTACCAGTCTTTATGACTGACCCCGTTTCTTTCGCTTCTTGTCTTCCGTTTCCCCCCCAGGTTACAGGGAGGAAATACTGTTGTTTAGTTCAGACTTCTTCGGCATGAAGGTCATCTTGGATGGCTTGGACTTTCCTTGGCTATGGCTACTTTACTGTTTTAATTGGGGAATAATTTATGAAAAAGGTTTCATGCTTCTTTATTTCAGCAAGACAGGTTTTGATGTACTCTGATGTAAAAAGGCTTTTGACCTCATTTATTAATGTTATGAAAGTTTGTTTTTACTTCCGCTATTTTTATATGTTCTGTCTTGTGATATTTCTGTAGATGTTTACCAATAATGCCCCTCTAAAGCTAGTGCATTCCCTTGCGAGTGACCCTAGCGGAGGCGGGGTGTTACATTTGGTATCAGAGCAGAAGGTTACTAGACTGGGCAAAAGTTTTTAAAGACCTTCTGAAAATTATTTGAAAAACCGTTTACAAAGAAGCATTTTTCAAGAAAATTTTCTTTTAAAAAGAAAAAGGCTATTCCCCAAAGGCCATTAGCATTATCCTTGTTTCCTTGATTGAATCTCTTTTCCTTTCTTTCCTCCATCAGTAGTCACAGTGGTTTTGACTGCGACTATTCTTTCTAGCTGCGTAAGTGTTTCCCGTACGATGGAGGTGGTTCTCGAGAGACCGTTGCAGAGTTATGCATGAAAGGATAGTAAGAACAAGGATAAAACATACGAGCTCAGGGATAAGCAACATGTTGGTATGGCTGAGTCCTAAAAGGAGGGAGAAAGATGAACAATGAAACCCATGACGAGAGAGTACCTTTGGCATGGTGAAACGGGACGGATAGTTAAGTATCATGGAACAGGGACAAGATCATTCGGAGGGCAATAGTATGCTCTCATTTCTAGGGTATCTCAGAAGGAGGGTAACGATCTTGTTAAAGGTTTAGTTTTTCTTCTCTATCATCCCGTCGGGACTTTGTTTTGATCACCGCATCTTTTTAAGTCCGCTTCGATAGTTGAGTCTCTGCACCTTAGTACTAGTATAATAGAGGATCTCGTTTTTGTCTCAAGTCCTATTGGAAGATCGGTCCATTTATTCATGACTTGTTTGGATTTGAGAATGTCTATGTCAAGTATTGAGCTTGGAAATAATGCTTATGTTTATAAGCTATGGATGGATTCTAAGGATGAAGTGGTTATCCAGTAAGGGGTGCCACTCTCGGTTTTAGAAGGAGGGTAGTTAGACTCTTGGCTCGCTTTGGTAATACCCTTGAAGTATCGCGTAACCTTTTGGGTTCTGTCATGATTAGTTACTTAGAATCCCTAGATGCCTTTATTGGAAATTAGAAACCCGATCGAATGGTGTTCGCTAATAAGACGGATGATTTACTTCGATTATGTACGGGTTATGGGAATTACCCTAGTAAGTGCGCACGGTAACTTGTTTACTTTCAAGAGAAAGTTTTTCTACGTGGAATACCTTATGGTACAAGGTCCAGGATTCACTAGTGAATTTTGAGGGCTCGCATGGAATAATGTGTACGCAGTCCTGTTTGCGCCAAGTATTCTAGAAGGAGAATAAGTACAAGTAGAACGGGAGGCGACGAGGAAATGAGTTCCAACTCATGTTATGGAAACAGGAAATAAGAAACTGCGAAATCGTGAAGTTAAAGGACGGTCAAGGCACGATGGAACTAAGCTCAAGAAAATGCGACTCAGAAGGATGAAGACTAGATGCGTGCATGATATCTCTTTTGGGAATATATCCTCGATCCCTGTTTTTTTTTTCTGTTGAGCTTGCTTGTAGGCTATCTTTTATGGATATCCTCTCGGTCCTGTTTCTGTTACAAACCCCGTAAGGAGTTTGTTTTGTTTATCTTCTCGACCCTGTTTCAAGGAATCTTAGGTAGAACCCTATGGATGTAAACATGTATTTGAAACATGTTATGGTTGATATGGTTGCAAATGGTTGCAAGTGGTTGCTCGTGGATGCGCGAATACACATTAGATACTAGCTCGACTCGGTCACATTTCATATTACATATGCACGAGTATTTATACTTGCTTATGGGTGAAATTGAATGTGTTATCATGCGGATGTTGCATATGAATGAATGATTGTGCACGCATATAGTATTTACATGATTAGGGCTATTTGCATACATGTTGGATTCATGGCACTAAACATACTTTGCATTAGAAAGATTTTTCAGGCCTGATCATTAGCATTAGCTAAGGAACATGTACACACACGTTTTGCATACATTCATAAAGCATTAGAAGTCGTCTAAGGACAATGGTTGCTTGTGGATGATGGTTTGAGTAGATGGATGATGGATGGTAGGATATGTTCTTCCTAACTTTGAGATTTCGGGGACGAAATCCTTTAAGAAGGGGAGAATGTAACAACCCGAATTTTTACAACACGTTAAATCAAGAATAAAGACAGAATTTCTGAATCAAATGAAACGGGCTATGCCATTGCGTTCGTCTCGGAAAAATACGCGAAATAGAGTCCGAGTTTTCGAGAATCGGAGTCCGTATGACCCGTAAAAGGCCCAAAGAAGGTTTCTGGGAATTTGAATTTCGGAAGCAGTTTTGGAAATCAGATCTGGGGCTAGGGGGGAAGTTTCCCGCCTAGGCCATGTCGACAGGGCTGTCGACAGGCCTGTCGACTTAGGCCCAGACCAAGTCGACAGCCCTGTCGACTTGCCTGTCGACAGGGGGTGGCCGGGGAAAGTTGCCTGGCGCACCTGTTTGTCTCACCTGGTCTTGTTCTTGGGCTGGTTCTGGAAGCTTCCGAGATCTGATGGTCCTAATCTATCCTAGATCTAATCCTAGGGCCTAAAACTATCCTAATCTCTATAAAAAGACCCTAAACCTAACCTAAATCCCTAAAAATCAAACCTAGCAACTAAGTGCTGCCAAAATCAATTTTGATCATGGCCTCCATCTCCAATCCCTAGAGCCTAAGCATTCAAATCGGGTTCAAATCAAGTGGTGCAAGCTAGCTACACCAAATGGAAGGAAGATCAACGTTGCTATGCGAGTTCCATGACGATTCTTCAACAAAGGAGGCACCTTTCTTAGCCAAGATGATTCATGCTTCTTTCCCTAGGCCTAACTATGTAAGTTCTAACTACTTTTAGATGGAAACGATAGTTTTGATAATGACATGGGATAAAATGAGGCTAAACATGATTATGCGAACCTATATGAACCTTACCATGCCTCTTGTGTTCATATTTATGATCTTAGGCCATGTGAGTGACTTAATCATGCCTCTCATGCTATGCATAACCTAGTTTAACTTGCAAGTTTGGATCTTTATGCATGGAATGCTAGCATGAACCTTTGGGAACCATTTTACTTGTGAAACATTGGCTAAGACTAGATTTTGGGGCTTATGCATGTTTATGAACCCAAACCCCTTATGCTTTCATGCAAGTTCGTAGCCAAATCCTTTATGAGATTATGCATGCTTGTGGCCAATCCCCTCTTTTAAGTTGTGCATGTTTATGGCCAAACCCTTTTTGATAATATGCATGTTTGTGGCCAAATTCCCTTGTGACATTTTGTGTGTTTGTGGCCAAAACCCTTTTTTTATGACACTATGCATGTTCAAGGCCGATTTGTAGTCATAGTATTCCTACTATGTTGACTCGTCTATACTTACGTTGGAAACACGTTTTGGGGTTAGGTTAGACGAGCGCGAGCATACATGAAAAACTTAACTTGAAGTTTCATGAAAATATGATGTGAAACATGATTTGGGTTAAATGGGTATAACATGACAACATGTAACGTTAAATATGACATGTGTTTATACTTGAAAACATAACATGAAATGTAACATGGAAGTTGACATGTAAGTATGCATAAAAACATGGGCTTGGGAATTTACCTATTAAGTTAGGTCTACCCATTGGGAATTTACCTATTAAGTTAGGTCTACCCAATTGCTTGAAAACTTGACCATGAACATGACACTAGGCTAAACATGAAAGTGGCCAACTCGAGGTTGGGTTGAGTTTGTAGCATAAATCTACCCGGACCCGCCCGGCTTAACTAGTAGCTACAAACAATAGGATCCAATGTGAGAAGTTGGTCATGTCGCGCCTAAGACCCGAGGTTAGACCAAGTTGTGGTGTAAATCTACCCGGACCCGCCCGGCTTAACTAGTAACCACAACAAAGTCTAATGTGAGAGGTTGGGGTGCATTAAATAATTAATGCCACATAATAGGGTTAAGTTAATTTGATTAATGAGGCTTAACCAAATATGACATGGACAAATGGGTTAAGTAATTTGATTAGGCTAATGATACTTAACAAAACATGACAGGGTTTGGTAGGTTAAGTAACTTGATTTGCCTAACGACACTTGACCATTTTTATACGACGAGGGGACGGGATTAAGTTAACCAACACTTAATCAATCCAACACGATAACTTGATAAGGTTAAGTAAATTTTCTTAGTAACACTTAACCGTTTAATACAGTTAATGGATGGGGTTAAGTCAACTCAGACCTAACTAATCTAAACATGGTAAGTGGACGGGGTTAAGTTAATTTACACTTAACTAATCCAACTCGTTAGTTTGATGTGGTTAAGTGACGTATACTTAACCAATCTAACGTGAAAACATGATAAGGCTAAGTCACGAATCACTTGAATACGCTTGACCGATTTGACTCGGTAATTTGACAAGGTCAAGTTAATTTATATAATTAACCAATCTAAAATGATAATTAGACGAGGTTAAGTTATGGATTGCTTAATATACTTAGCCAACTTGACACATGGTTTGTAGGGTTAAGTCTTGGACTTGGATACTTAGCCAATTTTGACATGGTTTGTACATGGGCTAAGTTATGAACTTAAGTGATACTTAACCCATTAGATAAACCCTAATTCGGAGGATTAGGTAAATAACCATAGTTAACAAGGATTATGGAAATAAGGCTAAGTGGTAAACCTTAGTTAAGGGAAACTAAGTAATAATTCTTAGTCCAGGAAATTTGGGCCATTTCTTAGATAGATTAGTAACCCGATACGTTAGGTCAACGTTTAAGTATGCGTGTAGGAGCAGGCTATCTGATTTAGATAAAGGCTCCAACGAACTGGGTAACGAAGCAGCGGCTTCGGGGAACGTGAGGATATTCTTGGGATCCCTCTGTGAGCTGCCAGGTCATTATACTAGGCTCACGAGAGGTTGAGGTCTGCGGTAGAAGAACCAAGAATATGACTTGGTTGCTATGCGAGCGACCTAAAGACTGGGGTGGATAGCAGTGAGTCGACGAATACATAAGGTGCCCGAGATAGCAAGTTCGTCGATCATCTACCATCTTGAGTCAAGCGTGTACGTACGGAAAGGCAGGGAACACCCAACATACCATAATTGCTATCTAATTATGGGTGAGGTAGGCCGTAGGATGTGGGCTGGCCGGAGTGTAGTTCTCATGCAAGATTTTCTCTTGTGTTGCCTTTCACTAGTTGAGGGAGGGGTCTCGTGGGACCATAGCCACGTGTAGAAAAGCAGACCTTAGTATCTGCATCGGCAGATAAATCTAAAGCTCCCGACCGAGTCCTGTATTTCTTGTTTTGCCCGTGACAGGACTCGGATGGCACGATGTGATACATGTGCATACAGTTATAGAAAAACGATTCACGATGAATGCGTGGGAAAAAGGGCGCGGTTGAGGGTTAGCGTAATCCCTAGTGGCCTAGGTGGTTTAACCCAAAACGAAATACAAAAGCGTGCAATAGGTAAGCGTAATCCCTAGTGGTGCTAGGTGGCGTAAGTCCTAGCAGTTCAAACGATGATTCATATGGAAGAGCCTAGCTAGAACAAGGGTGACAGTCCAAACGATTTCAAGGATAATACGACATGAGGAAGCCCGTACGAGGTACGGCAAAGGACTGAACTTATATACATGGAAAGAAACATATGATTTGAGTAACCTATATATGCGATATATTAGGTTGACATGGACCATTACACGACTTTGAGTAAGGGACATTCATGGTTAACACATAACAAGGCTGGGATACTAGTACGGAGGGTGCAGAGCAAATATACATGTAAAAACCAGTAAAGATATATATATATATATATATATATATATGAAAAATTCCATAGAACGTTAGACTAAATAGATACCATGGGACGTGATGCTTGATAGGAACCTGACGGCCTGATACCTTGTTTTATTTGACATCGTAATTTATCATGACACCTTAGTTTATCTGGGTACAGTAGTTCATCCTGTTATTTTGGTTCAATTTATCTATCTTGACATCATCCTTGTGTTTACTTTCAGTTTATGCATGTCATGTCACCTTAATCTGTTTTTATGCTGGAAGTAGATAGGACTTACCAGTCTTTATGACTGACCCCGTTTCTTTCGCTTCTTGTCTTCCGTTTCCCCCCCCAGGTTACAGGGAGGAAATACTGTTGTTTAGTTCAGACTTCTTCGGCATGAAGGTCATCTTGGATGGCTTGGACTTTTCTTGGCTATGGCTACTTTACTGTTTTAATTGGGGAATAATTTATGAAAAAGGTTTCATGCTTCTTTATTTCAGAAAGACAGGTTTTGATGTACTCTGATGTAAAAAGGCTTTTGACCTCATTTATTAATGTTATGAAGTTTGTTTTTACTTCCGCTATTTTTATATGTTCTGTCTTGTGATATTTCTGTAGATGTTTACCAATAATGCCCCTCTAAAGCTAGTGCATTCCCTTGCGAGTGACCCTAGCGGAGGCGGGGTGTTACATTGGGTCTAGTAAATTTGTGTTGGCTATTCAATTAGATTTGATAGAGCACAATTTAATATTGCAATTTACTTTTCTTATTAGTGATTTATAATTTGATTAGATTCAATGGTAATTCTAATTTTACTTTCTGTTTATTACTTTTATTCTGCAGTTTTAATTTTTGCATTTTATTCTGCTTTCCTGGGTAGTATTGAATTTAATATAGATTTGATTACAGTTAAATCTGTGGTGAATTCAATAGTAGTTTACTTGTTTTGTCTGTTTTAATTGATAATTATGATTTGGTCGTTGGTTCAATTAGATTTGTTTTGAATCAGATTGCAATTTCAATTTTTATTTCAATCAAATCCTCCAAATTCATCTAACTCGCCCACGAAATTATATAAATAATAAATTTTAATTGTCCTCCCTGAGTTCGACCTTCATACCACACACCTGTGCGCTTGCAGTAACTTTATAATAAATTTGCCCTTTTCTGTTCCATAGGAAAGTGCCAAATAAGTTTTTGTTCTTTTGAGTGTGTGGCTTGTATTTGAGTATTGAGTTCCTTTTGGTCTGATATTGGGACACAGTCACATTGGAGTACTTGTGGCATGTTTTGGCCTTGAGAATTTTTTTTTGAGAAATAATATTTGGGGCGTCGTGTTGTTTTTTTAGGTACATAAGTTTTTTTTTTTGTGTTTTCCATTTTGTGTTAGGCTTTTTTTTGAGTTAGCTTCTTTGTGTAAGTTTGGTTGCTCGTTTTCATTAGTCTAGCTAGTTTTTTTTATTCCAATTTAGTTTTTTTCGTGTTTGTTTCAATTTGTTTCCATTACATAAATAAATTCAAATCAAAGCCAAAGTGGAAAACATTGTTCAAGCAACAAAACAAGGATTTGAATTGCTAGCGCTAATTAACTGCTCTGGAAGGACTGCCATACCCCACTGAATTTTTTTAGAAACTCTACAGGTATTGTAGATGCTTAAAAATATATAAACATTACTTGTAAAACAGTTTTGTAGAGGCAACAGCTTGCTTGTACAATTTTTTTAATTCCCGCAATTATTCTTGTCTGATTGTTGTGTTGGTTAAAATTTTTGAATAAATTTTGTGAGGAATGAATTTCCATAACTAAAGTTATCATTCTCGTCGTTTTTCAATTATAAAAATTGATTTGATTTGCAAAATATCTAACTACAAGAGTTATTGATTCTCTCAAGGGTTTGATCATGGATATATATTAGTTCAATTCATCGAACTTTTAGCAAAAAAGGTTGCTTATTACGCGAAAAACATTGGTTGTATCCCTTAGTATTTATACTGTACGTAAACGGCCATAAGATCCTCCCCCTTCAAATCGAGATTATCAACTAATAAGATATACTTGTGTACATTATTTATTTTGAATAAGAGCTACTTGTGTCGACCTTAAGTCTAGGTTTTTATTATTTTGCATTTGATAATGACGAGCGAGAAAACTTATAGCCACCAAAATTCTCCTAGGGAGTCTCGGGTAAACCAGAATTTTTCAAATGTGATGGATCAAAATCAAATTAATCACAACTTTCAAAATATCAATGTCGGAATGGACAGATCTTATCACTTCGTGATCGATGTTACCCAACCAGGACTATTCAACCTTCTATCATAGTATTTCCACCAGTTGAAGGAAATTTTGAGCTTAAACATTCTTTCATTCAAGGGGTACCAAAATTTACTGGGTCTGAAAATGAGTACGAATTTTTAAGTCAATTTGAATTGTATGCATCCACAACTAAAATGCAACAATTATCTAATGAATCAATCAAGCTAAGGCTAATTCCATTCACATTACTTGAAAGCGCTAAATGATAGCTAAATTCTCTTCCAAAACATTCCATAAGAGGTTATGATGAATTCGTCACTATATTCTTAAAAATGATTTCCCATTTCATAAAACTCTAAAAATCCGAACTTAAATAAACCACTTCTCTTAAAACGAGGGGGAAACTTTTTCGAAATACTTTGAGAGATTCAACCAATTGTTATATAGTTGTCCTCATCTTGCAATTCACAAACATTACTTATGTCAAATTGCATATGGAGGACTAAACTATCAGACTAGTCACAACTAGAATCAATGTGTGGAGGATAATTTATGTCTAAAATGGTCGATTAAGCTTGGGAATTGTTAGAGGATTATTCTGAAAAGGACATGCAATAGGGATCAATTCGTGTTCCCATCCGTGCTTCTAGTAGAGGAGTGCATGTCATAGATCCAGTTCATATTCCCTTAGAAAATCAAATTTCTCAAATCTTAGAAGGACAACCCCATTATTACCCTTAAGATCAAGTCAATGTCATAGCTCAAAATAGTCCCTACTCATCCACATATAACCATAGTTGGAGAAATCATCCAAATTTCTCATGGTCGAATCCCAACAATATCGCGAATCCATATCACATGATACCAAATTCGAATTACCAAACTCCTTTTTGTTATAGTCCTCAAACTCCTCAAGTTTCAGCTCAATCCAAGCCTTCAAGTCAACCATTTAGGCATTCTAACTTTCAATCATCAACCCCGTCTCCTCAATCTTCTCAAGAAATTGTTCGATTAGAGAAACAAATAAATGATCAAGATGCTAAACTCGAACAAATGATGGATATGATGAAGGAACCAATGAAAAGTAATGAGAAAGAAGAATTGCCTAGTCAACCCAAGGTAAATCCAAAATACAATTCTCGTACTGTGAATTCTTATGAGAACGGAAACTATAATTCGGTTAACTCGGTCATCACCCTTAGGTCTGGAAAAACAATCGACAATAATGTCGGCAATCCCGACGAACCTTCAAGACAACCCATATCCTAAAGCTTAACACTCTCCCGATGTCAACCAAGGCCAATTCCTTTGAACCTTCTGAACCCCCATCTTCTTCGAATGTTGGCAATCCCAACATCTCTTCTTCTAATGTTGGAAACCCCGACAATATCTCCTCCTCTAATGTTAGCAATACCAGCATCTCACCTTCTATTCCTGTACCTCCTTTACTTTCCACATCGAAACCCACTTCTTTGAGCGATTAAAATTATGAAAGAGTCTATAAGCCAATAGCTCCTTATCCTCATAGTCTTAACAATAAGAAGAAATATGAAAATTTCAAAAAAAATCTTGAAATCTTCAAACAAGTTCATGTCAATATTCCACTTTTAGACTCCATCGAACAAATTCCTTAATATGCCAAGTGTCTCAAGGAGCTATGCACCAGAAAACGAGCCACTAATGGTGCTAAAACTTCCTTCTTGACTGCAAACACTAGCTCTGTTTTCTCAAATCCGTCACCCATCAAGTATAAGGACCCCGGTTGCCCTATAATCGGTTGTAAAATAGGAAATACTCACATTAGTCATGCCCTACTTGATCTTGGTGCAAGTGTCAATCTTCTTCCCTACACTATTTATCGTCAACTTAGACTAAGGGAATTGAAACCCACAAACATCACAATTCAACAGGCTGATCGATCTACTAAAAAACCATTGGGTATAATTGAAGATGTTTTGATTCAAATTGAACAATTCTATTTCCCCGTGGATTTCATAGTCCTAGAAACCGAGCCTATATCGAATCCAAACAGTCAAATTCCATTGATATTGGGTCGTCCCTTCTTAGCCACCTCAAATGCTATCAGTAATTGTTGAAGCAGTCAACTTTGACTATCGTCTGGGCACTTAACCATTGTATTTAATTCATCAACCCAAAGAGATCAAAATAGGAGAAGTCGACATAATAGAAACAGTTTAAATGACACGTCTGATTTATCTCCACAGAAAACTTCACATTCCTCAATAGACGTGTCCAGTATGTCCTTTGAAGAAATATTCAAAGATGAGCTTAAATTATTAAATGATGAGAATGAATCTAGGGAACATCTCAAAGATAATCTTAATTTCATATCATCAAAAGAAATTGGGGCTAAATGGTAAAGTCTATGGGATTATGATAATCTTCTTTTGAATGGTATAAACCCTTGGTACGACAACATTTCATAAGAAGGATTTTGATTTCAGAATTCATTGATGTGCTTATTGTACCTCACAAATCAAATAATAAATCATCGTGCATTATTTTCGGTAGAGGCAAGTGGGGGGGGAGGAGGGGAAGGAAACATCATTCACCGCAGAACATTCATCATCATCATCATCATAGATTTCATTCTACAAATGATTTGCATTCGCATATAGTTGGCAAACTGCATTTCATTTTACAAATCATTTTGCATCTCATTCATCTTTGGGTAATGTCTTTCAAATTTAGGAAACGAGTTTACAGTGTGAATAATCGACGCTAGGAAACGAGTTTACAGTGCGCTTGCAGGTCGGATCACAGGGAGGTAGATTAAAATTAAATTATTTATCTAATCTCTTGGGCGAGTTAGACGAAGCCTGCGGATTTGGTTGAAATAAAAACAAATTGAAACTGCGATCTGATTCAGAACAAATCTAATTGAACCGACGATCAAATCACAATTATCAACTGGAAAGCAAATAAAACTATGAATCAGATCTGAATCTAATCAGATCCGATTTAACCTAAGAAAGCGATTAAAATACAGAAATTAAAAATTGCAGAAAAAGAAGGACAACAAAAAGTAAGATTAGGATTGTCGTTGAAACTAATCGAACGACTAGTCACTAATAAAAAAGTGTAAAATACAATTGGTGCTCTACCGAATCTAATCGTGTAGACAACACTAATCGCTAAGAAAATAGAAGAATGCTAGAAAATAAAAGAAAAACAAGAACTTTTATTAATGGAGGTGAAGAGAAATAGGATGGTGGCTACAAGGGGATTACATGAGTATTTATAGGAGATAGCCAACCCCTAACCCTAATTACAAATGGGCCTAGCCATTACATCATCAATTAGTGTACAATGAGAATCTCAAATGGGCCTTAGTTAAATCTATTAAATTTCTGGCCTTTCTTCTTTTTCTCTTGGTTCTTTGACAATCCAACCTTGATTTGAGATGTGCATGGCCTTTTTATCAATTATTTTCTTGTCCAACAGCAACTAGATGTGAGATCTTCATCTACAATTCTTCAAAGTGTAAATATATAGCAATTTGATCTCCATTTCTCTACTTTTCTGGTTGCATGCGGGCTGGGTTGGAATATCTGTAAAAGTGACAAAACCATACCCAAGTAATATTTATTTATATACAAACGATAAGATATAAGAGCATAAATTAAACACATTTCTATGTTAATCAAATACCCCCACACTTATCTTTAACTCGTCCTCGAGTAAAACAAGAAATGAAAAACTAACTAGATAGGTCACACTTTCGTAGGAAACACGATTGCATTGAGCGTATGCAACAAGCCGTTAAACCTCTAGGTGTCCCTAGTAGGACGAGTGGTGTCTCGTGAGGGTTTTCAGCGGATACTACCCACAAAATCCAAATGCAGTATGCTATGATTCTAATGAAACTACATGAGTGCAATGGACATATGCAAAATAAAAACAAAAATGAAAACACGACTTGTTTCAGGAAAGTGGTACAACAAATTAAGTTAACAATTTCTAATCAGTTGATTTTATTTTAGATACCTCAACTTGTCACAAATTTTCAACACAATTCAAGTTTTCAAATGTAAATTCCAGCTTGGCCAGTTGGTTCGGTTGATAACATAGTGCAGCCATGAAATAAATTCTTAGTTTGCAAATCACAGTTCGCAAAGTGGTATTCTAATTTCCTTGTGTATGGCTAGTCAAATCAATAAGGTCAAGAAATATTTGGGCATCATTGCTTATTCTCTTTCTCTATAAAAGTTAAAATTTATGATTAAGTGCATACACCTAACTTAAAAGACCAAGGTATACCACCCATACACTGCCTTGCGGACTGACGGAGAGTTAGGACAGAGCTTGGCGGATTGTGCAGACCGACGCAAAAACTTGATTGATGTTGACTTTGTCAACATCTGTCGGTAATCCTTAGGTGTCCAATCTCATAGAATGAGACCAAGATATTCCAACTTTGACTTTGTCAACAAAGTGTCGGGTAGAGCTTGGCGGGTTTGCACACCAACGCTCGATATACAAGCAATGTTGGATACCCTTGGATAGCTATTATTATTATTGAAAATATAAGAATAAGAGACAGAGTTACACAATTTCAGCTTAACAAGACTCTGTTATAAAGATTCGAAATGCCAATATAAGTATTTTAAGTCCTCCACTTATTTAATCAAAGACTAGAATAAAGAATAAACTTCATGGCCATCACCTAAGAATCTCCCTATGTACCAGTTACACTATTATCCCTCAAAATTCAACTTTTCATCATATTTCTTATTCGATCTTAGTTGAGAGAAAAAAAATAATGTCAACTGACTAAAAATCCTTAATTTATTTTGTTGTATCAAATCTAAAATGAGTCGTATTTTCCAAAAAAAAAAAATGGTATGTTACTACGATCTAAAATGCATGAGGGTCCTATTTAAATGCATGGAAATGAAAAGGAAAAATTAAAGAAAAATAAAAAATGAATGCAATGCAGACTCCCCCCATACTAGAACTAAACAGTGTCAACACTGTGAACGTTTCCTAAATTTGAAAGATCGTACCCAGAGATGAATGATTTGCAAAATTATTTGTAAAATGAAATGAAGTTTAACCACTATATGCGAATGCCAATCATATACCCAATGAAATTTATAATGACGGTGAGTTTTATGTGAAAAATGAGATTTTCTTTTCCCTCCACACTTTCCTCTATCGAAGATGATGTATGATGATTTCGTATCTGATTTTTGATGTACAAGAGGCATGCCAGCGAAATCTGAGATCAAAATCCTTCCTATAAAATTTTTGTCGTGCCAATGATTTAAATCATTCAATTGAAGATTATTATAGTCCCATAAACCTGAGTTTTTAACAACAATTTCTTCTGATGATATGGAATTACAATTATGTTTGAGACATTCCATATATCCATCCTCGTCATTCAAAAGTTTAAGTTCATCTTCGAACAATTCCTCAAAAGAAATAGTGGACACGTCTACTGAGGAAAGTGAAGTTTTCTGAGGAGATAATTCAGATGTGCCATCTAAAACTGTTTCTATTATGTCGACTTCTCCTACTTCGATCTCTTTGGGCTGATGAAAAATATTTAATTCAATGGTTAAGTGCCCAAACGATAGTCGAAGTAGGCCGCTCCTACAATTAATGATAGCATTTGAGGTAGCTAAGAAGGGACGACCCAATATCAATGGAATCTGACTATTTGGATTCGAAACAGGCTCGGTTTCAAGAACTATGAAGTCAACTGGAAAATAAAATTGTTCAATTTGAATCAAAACGTCTTCAATAATGCCTAAGGGTTTTTTAAAAGATCGATCGGCCAGTTGAAGTGTGATACTCGTGGGTTTCAATTCTCCTAGTCCAAGTTGATGATAAACAGTGTAGGGAAGAAGGTTGACACTTGCGCCAAGATCAAGTAAAGCGTGACTGATGTGAATATTTCCTATTCTACAACCGATTGTAGGGCAACCGGGGTCCTTATACTTGATTGGTGAAGGATTTGAGAAAACAGAGCTAGTATTCGCGGTCAAGAAGGCAGTTTTTGGAACGTTAGTGGCGCGTTTTCGAGTGCATAGATCCTTGAGACACTTGGCATATTGAGGAATTTGTTGGATAGCGTCTAAGAGTGGAATATTGACACGAACTTGTTTGAAGATTTCAAGAATTTTTTCGAAATTCGCATCCTTCTTCTTATTGTTAAGTCTATGAGGGTATGGAGCTACTGGTTTATAGACTCTTTCAGACTTTTGATCGTTCGAAGAAGAAGGTTTCGATATAGGAAGTGAAAGAGCCACGGGCGTGGAAGATGGTTTGTTGGGATCGCCAACATTAGGGGAAGACATGTTGTCGGGGTTGCCTACATTAGAAGAAGATATGTTGGGATTGCCAACATTATTTTCAATCGTTTTTTCCAGACCTAAGGGTGGTGACAGCTTTAACCGAATTATTTTCGTCCTCACATGAATTCGCAGTACGAGAATTATATTTTGGATTCACCTCGGGTTGACTAGGCAATTTCTCTTTCCCATTAGTTTTCATTAGCTATTTTATCATATTCATCATTTGATCGAATTTAACACCTTGATTGTTTATTTGTTTCTGTAATCGATCAATTTCTTGATAATATTGAGAAGATGAAGGAGGTTGAAAGTTAGAATGCCTATATGGTTCACTCGAAGGCTCAGGTTGAGGTGAAACATGAGAAGTTTGAGGACTAGAAGAAAAGGGAGCTTGGTATAACAAATTCGATATCATGTGAGATGGATTCGCGACATTATTGGGATTAGACCATGAGAAATTTGGATGATTTCTCCAACTAGGATTATACGTGGTTGAGTAAGGACCATTTTGAGCTATGGCATTGACTTGGTCTTGAGGGTAATACTGGGGTTGTCCTTCGAATTGAGGAGTTTGAGTTTCTAAAGGAAATTGATTTGGATCCACGACATGCACTCCTCTAGTAGAAGCACGGGTGGGAACACGAATTGACTCCCATTGCATGTCCTTCTCAGAATAATTTTCTAAGAATTCCCAAGCTTCATCGACCGTTTTAGACATAAATTCTCCTCCACACATTGATTCTAGTTGTGTTCGAGTTTGATAGTTTAGCCCGTCATATGCGATTTGACATAAATGATATTTTGAAATTGCATGATGAGGACAACTATACAGAAGTTGGTTAAATCTCTCAAAATATTTTGAAAAAGTTTCCCCCTCATTTTGAGAAAATTGATTTATTTCAGTTCGGATTTCTCGAGTTTTATGGAAAGGGAAAAACTTCTTTAAGAATACAGTGACAAATTCATCCCAACTTCTTATGGATTGTCTTGGAAGAGAATTTAGCCATCTTTTAGCGCTTTCAAGTAATGCAAATGGAATTAGCCTTAGCTTGATTGATTCATTAGACAAGTGTTGCATTTTAGTTGTGGATGAATACAATTCAAATTCGCTTAGAAATTCATAGGTATTTTCAGAACCAGTAAATTTCGGAACCCCTTGAATAAATGAATGTTTAAGCTCAAAATTTCCTTCAACGGGTGGATATACAATGACAAATGGTTGAACGGTCCTAGTTGGGTAACATCGTTCTCGAAGAGATAAGGCTCTATCCATTTTAATATTGAGATTTTGAAAATTTTGATTAAATCGTTCGTGATCCATCTCATTTGAAAAGTTTTGATTTACTTGAGATCCCCTACGAGAGTTATCGTGGCTATTTTCACTCATCGTTATTCAATATAGAAAGTTAAAAACTTAGTTGACAGAGTAGTTGTTATTACAAAATAAATTACGACTCAAGTATATCTTATTCGTTGATAATCTCGATTTGAAGGGGGAAGAGGGTCTTATGGTCGTTCACGTATAGTATAAATACTAAGGGATACGGCCAATGTTTTACGGGTAGTATGCAACCTCTTTTGCTAGAAGTTCAATAAATTGAACTAATATATATCCGCGATCAAACCCTTGAGAGAATCAATTTCATAAAATACACTCTTGTAGTTAATTATTTTGCAAATCAAATCAAGTTTCAGAATTGAAAAACGATGAGAGTGATGGTTTTAGTTATGTAAATCATTTCTCACAAACAGATTCAGAAATTTCAGTTACAGAACAGACACAAAAATATAAATTGCAGAATTAAAATTTACATTCAAGCCGCTGCCCCTGCAGAAGATTTTTACAACAATTTCTGTATTTTCAAAGCAGCTTCAGCACCTGTGGAGTTCAGAAAAATATTACCGTGGGGTATGGCTGTCCGTCCAGAATAATTGAGTAGCGTCAGCGATTGAAATCAATTATTTGCTATTTGAAATCGGCTGACCTTTGAATTTCCTGCTCGTTGCTTGAATCTATTCCTTTATTTGTGCCTTTGATTGATTGAAGTTCTTCTTCTTCTTCTTCTTTTTTTTTTGAATTAAAAGAGATATAAAACAAGCAAAAGCAATCACAGGTAGAAAAGCAAAAACAATGAGGCGAAACTTGACTCACGAGAATTCTAAAAGCAAAACTAAACTCAACCCTCCGTCACGTGGTTCTACTCCAAAAACAGAGTGATCAAACAATAAAAAGAACACTGTTGTTGACAAATCCTCTCACGCCCAATCAACAAATCCTCTCACGCCCAAATCAACTTGTTCTTTTATTCCGAAAAACAAATCATGGCCCTTGGTTCTACTCCAAAACAAACGCATTCCTATATAACCCAAAAACAATACGAGCTTTGTTCAACCAAGGAAAATCCGCCCCCTCTCTTTATTCGGGTTCTCAGGCTAAAAGCCAAAAAGAAAAATCACCTTTGTGCCAAATAATAAATTGCCAAATCAATTGCCAAATACCACGTACCCAATAAAAAAATTCAATCAGACGCAAGAAAATCTCTCCCCTTTACTTCTCAGAAACGGTCAAAACAAATTGCTGACTTGAGAAACAAATCGCTCATTTACAAAAAAGAAAAAAAACCAAATCTGAAAGTTTGTGAAATCGATTCGATTTAAGGAGCTGGTGGTGGCGAGAGTTTGCAGGGGGTTCAGTGTTGATTGGATCTGCAGTTCGGGTATTGTTGAATTCGGCTTTGGGGTGCGATTTGGGGTTTTGCGATGGAGAATTGATCGGTTATGGGAGGAGGGTTTTGAACGTGACTGGATGGTGAAGTGATTGCGGTTTCGGATCTGACTTGTGGAGTTTGTGCGAAGTGGATTGTGGATGTAGAAATTGGTGAACTGGGAGTTTTAGGGGATGATTTGCGGTTCGTTGTGGGTGGTGATGGTTGGGAAGATGATCTCGTGATTAAAGAATAGGAAGGGAATTGGCAGAAAAGAAAGAATTTGTGTGTTTTTTTTTTTTGAAAGATGACAAGAAAGGAAAGAGATGTAAGAGGAGAATGGAGAATTTGTAGGGGGGAAAATAAATGAAAGGAGAGAGAAGTTGAAAACAGGAAATAAATAAAAGAAAATTGAAAAGACTTTTTTTTTTTTTTTTAGGATTATTGAAAAGAGGAAAGATTTGTATAGGGAAAGAAATTGAAGAAAATTGGTAACCTTTTTTTTTTCTCTCTTGTATAGAAGATTACGGTATCAGCGATCAATACCAAATCAACTAATTGATAATTTTTTCTATATATACAAGAAAAACAAAAGGAAAATATAAACAAAAACTAACACGAATCAGAAATTAAATAAATAATAAAATTTAATCGTTACCTCCCCGGCAACGGCGCCAAAAACTTGATCGACGCTAGAAAAGCGCGATTTTATTATAATACTGCAAGCGCACAGGTGTGTAGCATACAGGTCGGATCACAGGGAGGTAGATTAAAATTAAATTATTTATCTAATCTCTTGGGCGAGTTAGGCGAAGCCTGCGGATTTGGTTGAAATAAAAACAAATTGAAACTGCGATCTGATTCAGAACAAATCTAATTGAACCGACGATCAAATCACAATTATCAACTGGAAAGCAAATAAAACTATGAATCAGATCTGAATCTAATCAGATCCGATTTAACCTAAGAAAGCGATTAAAATACAGAAATTAAAAATTGCAGAAAAAGAAGGACAACAAAAAGTAAGATTAGGATTGTCGTTGAAACTAATCGAACGACTAATCACTAATAAAAAAGTGTAAAATACAATTGGTGCTCTACCGAATCTAATCGTGTAGACAACACTAATCGCTAAGAAAATAGAAGAATGCTAGAAAATAAAAGAAAAACAAGAACTTTTATTAATGGAGGTGAAGAGAAATAGGATGGTGGCTACAAGGGGATTACATGAGTATTTATAGGAGATAGCCAACCCCTAACCCTAATTACAAATGGGCCTAGCCATTACATCATCAATTAGTGTACAATGAGAATCTCAAATGGGCCTTAGTTAAATCTATTAAATTTCTGGCCTTTCTTCTTTTTCTCTTGGTTCTTTGACAATCCTCCCTCGATTTGAGATATGCATGGCCTTTTTATCAATTATTTTCTTGTCCAACAGCAACTAGATGTGAGATCTTCATCTACAATTCTTCAAAGTGTAAATATATAGCAATTTGATCTCCATTTCTCTACTTTTCTGGTTGCATGCGGGCTGGGTTGGAATATCTGTAAAAGTGACAAAACAATACCCAAGTAATATTTATTTATATACAAACGATAAGATATAAGAGCATAAATTAAACACATTTCTATGTTAATCAGTGAACACAGTTTTGATCAAGTGTGTGTGTGTGTGTGGGGGGGGGGGGGGGGGGTCTGCATTGCATTCTTTTTATTTTTCTTCAAATTTTTTTCTTTTTATTTTCCTGCATTTAGATAGGACATTCATGCATTTTAGGTCGTAGTAACATGCCATTTTTTTTTTGGAAATATGACTCATTTTAGATTGGTACAACGAAGCAAGTTTACAATTTTTTTTATCATTGATAGTAATTTTTTTCTCTTAACTAGGATCAAATAAGAAATTTAATGAAAAGTTGAATAACGAGCGATAATAACGTAACCAGTACATAGGAAAATTCTTAGGTGATGGACATGAAGTCTAATCTAAATTATAGTCTTTGTTTAATGAGTGGAGGACTTAAAGTACATGTATTGGATTTTCGAGTTTTTAAAACTAAGTTGTGTTAAGGTGAAATTGCATAACACTCTCTTCTTCTTATATTCAATATTAATAGTAATCCAAGGGTATCCAACATTGCTTATAAATCTAGCGTTGGTGTGCAAACCCGCCAAGCTCTTTCCCAACTCACACGTTAGCCCACAAGGCAGTGCATGAGTGGTATACCTTGGTCTCATTTTATGAGTTGGACACCTAAGGATTATCGACATCTTGTTGACAAAGTCAGCGTCGGTCTGCACAATCCACCAAGCTTTATCCCAAACTCTTACGTCAGCCACAAGGCAGTGCATGGGTGGTGTACTTTGGTCTTTTCAATTAGGTGTGTGTAATTAGTTATAAATTTTAATTTTTATAAAGAGAGAGAATAAGCAATGATGCCCAATCACTTCTTGACCTTATTGATTTGACAAGTCATGTACAAGGAAATAAAAATACCACTTTGCAAACTGTAACAAGCAAACTAAGAATTTATTTCATAAATGCACTATGTTATCAAATGGACCAACTGGCCAATCTAGAATTTCACGTATGAAAACTTAAATTATGTTGAAAATTTGTGACGAGTTGAGAAACCAAAAAATTTCTATAGATTGATTTCAAATTGTATACTGCTATGTTGCAATTTTTCTGAAACAAGTCGTGTTTTTATTTTTGTTTTCATTTGCATATATCTGTTGCATTCATGTAGTTACATTAGAAGCATAGCACATTGCATTTGGATTTTGTGGGTAGTATCCGCTGAAAACCCTCACGAGACACCCCTCGTCCTACTAAGGACACCTAGAGGTTTAATGGCTTGTTGCATACGCTCAATGCAATCGTGCTTCCTATGAAAGTGTGACCTATCTAGTTTAGTTTTTCATTTTTGTTTTACTCGAGGATGAGTAAAAGATAAGTGTGTGGGTATTTGATAAACTTGAAAATGTGCTTATTTTATCTTTTATGTATAAATAAATATTTACTTGGGTATTGTTTTGTCATTTTTACAGATATGCCAACTAAGCCACATGTAGTCAGAAAAATATAAAATAGAGATCAAATTGCTATGTGTGTGTGTGTGTGTGTATATATATATATATATATATATATATATATATATATATATATATATATATATATATGAAGACTTACAGATGTAGATCTCACATCAAGTTGCTTTTTGGACTAGAAAATAATTGGTAGAAAGAATATGCATATCATAAATCAAGGAAGACTTATCAAGGAAGCAAGATGAAAAGAGGAAATGATAAAATTTACCAGATTTGAAACTTACCTGATTTAACTAAGACCCATTTGTGATTGTGTTTAGGTTGGTTATTCTATCCTATAAATACCCATGTTTTCTAATTGTAAACTTTATCTAGGAATTGAGAGGTTTTCTTTTCTATACTCCTCTTAGGTCTAGTAAATTTGTGTTGTCTATTCAATTAGATTCGATAGAGCACAATTTACACTTGCAATTTACTTTTCTTATTAGTGATTGACCGTCTGATTAGATTTAATGGTAATCCTAATTTTACTTTTTGTTTGTTGCTTTTATTCTGCAATTTTGGTTTATGCATTTTATTCTGCTTTCCTAGGTAGTATTGAATTTAATGTAGATTTGATTAGATTCGAATCTGTAGTGAATTCAATAGTAGTTTACTTGTTTTGCCAGTTTCAATTAATAATTGTGATTTGGTCGTCGATTCAATTAGATTTGTTTTGAATCAGATTGCAATTTCAATTTTTATTTCAATAAAATCCTCCAAATTCGTCCAACTCGCCCACGAAATTGTATAAATAATAAATTTTAGTTTTCCCCCCGAGTTCGACCTACATACCACACACCGGTGCGCTTGGAGTAAATTTATAATAAATTTATGCTTTTATATTCCATAGGAAAGTGTCAAACAGGTAACTACTGTCAACCTCTTCTCATCAATAACAAATACAATTTCATGGATCCACTATTCCTACTAAATGTAGAAGTTGATTTTATGGATAAGCAAATTCAATATTCCCAACACAAACTTTAATAAAGCTACATGTAATATGAGAACATATGTGTGAACGATACTATTCAAATTCATAAACACCTTTCTTACTGCTTGACAACAATACACATTTTCTTCTGAGCTGATTATCTAACCTGAGTAGCAATTTTCATCAAAAACACAAATAATCCCCATCAACCATCTTTAGCAAAATTTCCGAATACAAACAATTGTAGGAAATATCCAAGACAGTGGATGCAAAATGCCTCATTTTAATTAATCCAACACATATACCATTAGCACAAAACCTTCCCATTAACATGTTGTTTTAGAATTCTAATCGAACATACGATACCCAGATTTGACGATACAATCTGAAGTCTGTACAAGCCGATTTGCCAATATGAACAGTGATTACTAGTTAGCATCAACAATAAACAATTTTTTCCATTGAAGAGTAATTATCCGAGATAATAACATGTAAAATCTGCCATTAACAGAAGATGAACACCCAGTCCTTATACTGAGAATCGATTAATAGGATATTTACCTTTTGAATTTCGAACTAAAGCTTGAGGCTGCAAATACGATCGAATGTCAAAATGACGGACTATTGGAAGAAATGGGTAAATTCAGCAAAGGATGTTGGAGATTAAATTGGTGTCGCCGAAATATCTAGATTTTTAATGGCTTGATCCTTAGACGCCTATGGATACGACATCATCTTCCAGATCTAGAATTAAAGGGTCGCTATGGAGGTTACATCCTAAGCAATGGATTTTGTAGTGGCCTATATCTTCTGATGCCAGATCTATCTACTGATGTTGAATCTCGACCTGTAATCGTTGTAACGAATCCCTGAAGAAGGTGTTGAACTGACAGCTTAATTAGAATTTGGAGTTTAATTGAGTTTT
>JASFAX010007108.1:0-27839 GCA_030737875.1 Allium sativum | reverse complement strand
ATATGCTAGCCGCCAACTAAAACTGCATGAGAAGAATTATGTCACTCATGACCTTGAACTAATGGCCATTGTGTTTGCTCTTAAAATATGGAGGCATTATCTTTTGGGTGAAAAGTTTGAAATTTACACCGATCACAAATTTTTGAAGCACCTTTTTACCCAAAAAGATTTGAATATGAGGCAGCAGCGCTGGGTCGAATTTCTTGCATCATATGACCTGGATATCCTATATACTCCGGGGAAAGAAAATGTTGTAGCCGATGCACTCAGTAGAAAGAATGCAGAATGCAACAATCTCATTATCGCCAGTCTCAGTATCACTCCCTCTTTGATTGATAAAGTCTCTGCTCTTTAGAAGGATGAAAAATTTATTCAGAGGATTATTAAAAGAATTCAGGATGGTGAAACCACAAGTTTCCAGATTGATGACAAAGGGGTTCTGAGGCTATTGCGCCGAATCTGTGTCACATACGACTCTAAGCTCAGAAGGGAGGTTATGGATGAATGTCATAAATCTAAGCTTAGTGTTCACCCTGGAGTGAGCAAGATGTATCACGACCTCAAGCGCACATTTTGGTGGAGGTCGATGAAGAGAGACATTTCCATTTATGCTGCTAGATGTCCCACTTGTCAACAAGTTAAAAGTGATCAACAGAAACTGGCAGGTTTGTTGCAACCGCTGGGAGTTCCTGGTCGGAAGTGGGAGGAAATTTCTATGGACTTTATAGATGGCTTGCCCCGAAGCAGAAAGGGCAACAATAGCATATGGGTGATTGTCGACCACTTAAAAAAATCTGCCCATTCCATCCCTGTTCGGTCCAATAGAACAGCTCAAAGTTTAACACAGCTCTATCTCAAAGAGATAGTCAGACTGCATGGGGTTCCCAAAAGCATTGTCAGTGATCGGGATCCATTGTTTACCAGTAAATTATGGGAAGCTTCTCAAGAAGAGCTTGGGACCAAGTTAAATCTGAGCTCTGCCTATCACCCTCAGACAGATAGCCAGACTGAGAGGGTGAATCGTGTTTTAGAAGACTTATTGCGTGCTTGCATTCTCGACTAGGGAGGTTCATGGGAGGACCACTTGCACTTGGTGGAATTCTCCTATAATAATAGCTACCAAGCAAGCTTGGGGATGTCACCATTTGAATTACTTTACGGCAGGCCGTGCAGGTCCCCGGCATGTTGGGTGGAGTCAGGCAATTGACTAGTCTTGGGCCCCGACAAGGTTCGTGAAGCATCAGATAAGGTTGACTTGATTAAGAAGCGCTTATTGACTGCTCAGAGCCGACAAAAGAGCAATGCAGACCAGCGAAGAAGGAATTTAGAATTCTCTGTGGGTGATCGAGTATACTTGAAGGTTTCTCCTCTGAGAGGCATGATTCGTTTCGGGAAGACGGGAAAGTTGGCACCGAGATTCATTGGTCCATTCCCTATTCTCGAAAGGGTTGGTACTCTCGCTTATAGAGTGCAGCTGCCCGACTGGTTGCCAGGGGTGAATGATGTATTTCATGTGTCTCAACTCCGCAAGCATGTGCACGATCCAGATCTGATTGAGGATGAACTAAACCAATAGGTCCTAGATATTGCTCCAAATCTGACAGTGAGAAAGGACCCGATTAAGATCATTGGCAAAGAAACTAAAATCTTGAGGAACAAGAAGATCAACCTAGTCAAGGTTCAATGGAGTGGGGATTATAGAGACTGTACTTGGGAGAAAGAGGATAGCATCAAAAAGGCTTACCCCAAGTGCAGAGTGGATATCTCCGAATAACTCTTGTGTTAAGGTACATTTTCCTCAATTTACATTTTTCATCTTGGTTCCTACTTTACTTTGTTTCCTTTTCGAGGACGAAAATTCTTAAGTGGGGGAGATTGTAACGACCCGGAAAATCCAAACCAATTTAAAATTTTTATTTTAAATTATTTGGTGGAAAAATGTGGCAGAAATTAAAAAAATTCCATTTTTTTAAATAATATTAAAGCCAGTGAAAACAGTCAATTTTCAAACGATCTCTGTTTTCGACGAAACCGCTTTCATCGGAACCGGAATGTCATATTATTGCTAGGTTTCAATTTTTAGAATTTTTCGATTTAATATGTGAGCGTGGCGAAGGAAAATGTGTTTGGTCGATTACAGTCAAATTTAATCGACTGAAAAATAGCCATTTTTCAAACAGTGTCAGAATTCGACGAAACTAATTTTGTTAGGACCGTATCGTCATAACATAGACAAATATATTTTTTTGGTGATTTTTCTGAGTCCGTTTGTGGCCTCGGTGAATTTATTTATGCAGATGAATTAAATTAATAACGGAATTAAATATTAAATTAAAATATACAGGCCAAAGATAACCGTTTGGGCTGACGGGACCTGTCCCATCGGGTCCAAAATATGGGTTATTGGCTAGGGGCACCTTCTTCTGGGCTGAAATCGAAATAGTTTAGAAATTATGGATTTAATTATAAAATTACACATAAAATATTATAAAAATAGGACAAAACCCTAATTTACTATTCACCATATTCGTTGTCGTTGCCCCCTAATTTCAATGGCTGATGTTGCTCGTTTCTTCTCCTCCTAATTTCTCCTCCATTTTTAATTTTTAGACCTCAACACATATACCACGTCGAAGCTCTTCTCTCCCTCTTCATTTCTATACCACCTGATCATCTCCTCGTCGCCCAAAGCAAGAGCAGCAGCCCCACAAACCCGCGCCCATTCGTGCTCTGCCCTGACCACCAGACGCCGCCGAGTGGGCCCCCCTGCACCGTGCGTGCGCCTTCCCTAGCACGCCAGCGTGCCACATCCTGATCGACGAACCCTGCAACTGATTTGAACAAAAATCGAACCCTAGGATTGAAGGAGGAACCAAAAATGTGCGGCTTGTTCTTGTCTGAGAGGAAGAAGGTGATTTACTTAATTAATCTATTATTTAATTAATTTAAATTATTTTAAAACTTCGATTAACCATATCTAACTCATTCCAATTCGAAATTGGATGATTTCAGCGGCGTTGTAATCGTGTGACTGAGATCTACGCATCGAAACTGACTGGAGTTGATTCTGAATAGTTCGAAATTTGGCCAAAATCGTCAATGACTATGAGATTATGAATTTAAATAATTAAATAATTTATTTTAAATTCTATTCGATCGGTTGAATCATTGTATATTATTCTGAACTGTTATGTGGTTATTGTTGTATTATTGAATCTTATTCGTTGTGATGTCATGTTATAAATTGACTGTTTGGATCTATAAAATTCTGATGTATCATAATAAAGTTCTCGCCTTTGTTTTTATTTTTATTTTTATTCCTTTCGCTTGAAACTGATCTTTTGATTTGAAAATAAAATATAATAAAGTTGGGATCTTTGTTTAAAAGTTTTGATCTTTTGATTTGAAATAAAATATAATTAAGTTTTAATCCTTTGTTTTGAAAACAAAATTAAGTTTGGATCTTATGTTTTGAAAACAAAATAAAGTTATAATCTTTTGTTTTCACAAACAAATTAAAGTTGAATCTTTTGTTTTTGATCTACGAGTAAAACAAAGTTTTAGTGTTTTGTTTTGATTAACAGAATTTTGTTTTTAAAAAACAAATAAAAAGGAAAGTTTGATATATTTTTTTTTGAAAACAAAACAAAATAAAGTTCAATCTTTTATTTTCCTTTCATTTTGTTTAAAATAATAAATAAAGATTTGATCTTTTATTTTGGCATATAAAATAAAAGAAGTTGAATTTATATAATGAATAAAGATTTGATCTTTCATCCTATAAAATGAATAAAGTTCATATATTTTGTTTTATTTCACAAAATAAAGTTGGGGTCTTTTATTTTTGATTCATAGGAATTTTACAATCAATCATATGTTGCCATTTGTTGTAATGCACAAAAATTCAACGTATGTTAAATTAGTTGTAATGACACTTAAATTTCTTCGTCATGTTAGTATAGTTGAAATGACACCAAAATTTCATCGTCATGTTTATATGGTTGAATTGAACAAAACTTCATAGTTATGTTAATATAGTTGTAATGAGTCGAATCTTGACATTAGAAAATATATTTATTTTAGGAATATTGACGCTAGAAAAGACATTTACATTGGAAATAAAGTCCACCTTTTTAATTGCATTTTTCAATGCAAATATTACATAGAAAGATGAATTTACTTTTTAAGTGAGTTCTCATAGTAATAAAAGAATAAAAAGACATTTTTATTTTCAATGTTATATAAAAGAATAAAAAGAAATTTTTATTTTCAATGTTATATAATAGAATAAAAAGACATTTTTATTTTCAATGTTATATAACAGAATAAAAAGACATTTTTATTTTCAATGTTATATAATAGAATAAAAAGACATTTTTATTTTCAATGTTATATAATAGAATAAAAAGACATTTTTATTTTCAATGTTATATAATAGAATAAAAAGACATTTTTATTTTCAATGTAATAGAATGGAATAAAAAGACATTTTTATTTTCAATGTAGTAGAAGTATAAAAAGAAATTTTTATTTTCAATGTTATAGGATAGAATAAAAAGACATTTTCATTTTTAATGTAATTGGAAAGAATAAAAAGAGATTTACATTTTATATGTAAATAAAAGAATAAGGGACTTTTACCTGTTCATTTATTATACATCGTTAAATTATCATTTTTGGTCGCACTAGAATTGGCGAACAAAAATGTCATTTTTGTTGAATATAGAAATATACATCGTTAACATATCATTTTTGGTCGCACTAGAATTGGCGAACAAAAATGTCATTTTGTTGAATATAAAAATATACATTTAAAATATCATTTTTGGTCGCATTAGAATTGGCGAACAAAAATGTCATTTTGTTGAATATAAAAATATACATCGTTAAAATATCATTTTTGGTCGCATTAGAATTGGCGAACGAAAATGTCATTTTTGTTGAATACAAAAATATCGTTAAATTACCATTTTTGGGCGCATTAGAGTTGGCGAACAAAAATGTCATTTTTATTTGATTTAAAATGATACATTGTTGAAATCCTCATTTATAATAAAGGAAATCGCCCAAATAGTTTATATAATATATATATATATATATAAATAAAAAATTAAACGAAACGAGCGCTGAAGTTCGTGTATAGACAAACGAATATATAAAAAGATCCAACCGTTGGATTTTCCGAAACTGGAACCGTTGGGACCGCTTTGGGAAGAGCTTTCCAATGATATAAATTTCATCAAATTCCGATGGTTAGATTTTAATATATGTGTAAACCAAATTTTGGTAAAAACAGCGCCAGCGCCGCCCATTGACCCGAAGCGTCGTTTATATATTTCGAGCTATTTTTAATAAATAAAAATAGCGATAAATAGTTATAAATATATATGAAAAGTTTTAAACAATAATTATGCGACAATTATTTGAAAAGGCCGAGTTTAACTCATTTCAAATAATTGAACGGCGATTTAATCGAAGATGTAAGAAGACGATGGTTGAAGACCAGCGATCTTCACATCGAATGGGCGATGACTTCTGATACCTTGGACTGACTTGCTCCCAGGACTGGGTTGAAGCAGTAATTGCTCGAACATGTGTGTTGATCGTGCGGATAAGCGAGCGCCTTTTTGGTGTCTCCGTTTTCATTTAGACCCAGAACGGACTTGTAAATGGATGTGTGTCTGACACTGAAATCCACTTCATGTAATTAAATCGATTTCTGGTAATATATGTCTGCTTGGTGGTAGAGAATTTATTCTCTACTTAACACCCGGATACGTAGTAGTAGTTATCGATAGCATGGCGTTGAATTGTTAATGTGGCACGCCAAGATGCAATGATCAAGGCTTTGTTGAAAAGCAGGCCTTGTGGCTGATGATCAAAGCATAGCCTGTTTGGGCATAGCTTTGTGTATAATCTAACTTCGCGAGCCTCACACCCCGGTATGAGTCAAAAACAGGATTAGGACTGCAGGGAGTGCACACGTTTCTTTCTAACTAGTGGTGTTTGGGTTTTAACACGGCCCGGCATTCTACTTATGTGGATTTTGGATTGAGGTACCTCGGGTTTTTATAGGCCGGAAGTGGTCATACTATAGGTTGAAAAGAACCGGGAAGCATGTGTTCAGGAATTGCCAATCCACTAGCGTTAGGTGGGGACCGGCCCTGAAGATTCAAGGGTTCACTACGGGGGATCCTGAGGCATTTGCTAGAGTGTCTCAAATCAGAAGAGGACGATCCCTAGCCTCGACTTCATAACAGAAAACTAATTCCCAATACGACGACATTTCGGTTTTGATTGTAAACGTATATACGTCGACATAGTATATGGTACCTATGCCGTCTAGGATTGATATATTTATTTTGAAGTATTTGATACTGTTTAAACACTAATGAAAATATTAAAATATTATTTTTCGCGTATTAAGCATGTTTGATCATCATAAGGGAAAACTCTATCCTCCTATGTGCATTGCATTGTGTGATAGGACTTGAGTCTTATGATGATTTCATTTTTCAAAAGTCATTTCGCTGTTTCATATATATAAACTTTATAAAATATTGCACTGGCAATCCAATGGAGTAAACCCGTTCCGCGTTAGTGGCGTGGTCCTGAGATTCGCCATCTTGATAGTTAATTTAGTTGAGAATTCTCACACCAGTCCCATGACTGACTCGTAGTTTGTTTCACTTTTGCAAACTCGGGTGCCCTCTTTCCACACGGGCAGCCAATTGACAGGTTTCTAGGTGTTACTTTCTGGGAGGAGCTTGCTTTGGGAGGAAGAGGAAGAAGACCTTTTCTCCATCCTTTATTCTTCTTTTGAGATATTTTTCTATCTTTTGCTTTTGATGTATGTAATGGGATTTGAAACTTATTTCCTTTCATTTGTGACTTGTTTCTCTTTTGTTAAGACTTCTATTATGCTAAGTGGATCCTGTAAAACTGCATACTCTGATGATTCTGTTGTGATACTGGTGACATTTTATTTCCACTGAAATGTTTATGTGTTATGATAATTATCTGAGATCTGTTTTTGTTGTAAATATGTTGTATTCCAAAAATGATCATCCTTACTTTCGGTCTACGGAAGTTTGGGGTTATCACAACAACCTTCCTATAATTTGATCCTCGAGTATATGATTTGAATGTGGAGATTTTAGGAAGAAAATAGCTTGCTGAATCAAAGTGATATTAAATCAATTCAAGGATTCAACAAGAATTTGAATTGGAAAGCTTTTATTTGCAAAGAGTATAAATTCAGAGAAAGGAGAGTATAGAATAATAATTAGTAATTTCGGTGATTGTAAAACATGATTGAAGTTGTTTATATAATAGTATAAGAGTAGCAATCTTTCACGAAGAGTTTCTATAAAGAGTTGTGTCCATTTCCATTGATTATTGAAGAGGAATCTCTTCATGAAAGATGGTGACTCTTCATAAAATAGTTTCTAGGTCGAATCAGTCGACTGGTTAAAAATCATCAGTTGACTAGTAGAATTAAATTATATAAATAGGATTTTCAAAATTAGCAGTTGTGTACAAAAGCTGGTTGACCAGTCGACTGGTTGATTTCTTACTGTAACGAAAAGGAATTTCCCTCGATCCGAATCAGTCGCTAAACCGACCAAGACCGTTCGAAACCCCTGATTGTTTTGAGAACACGACAAACCATAACGCAAACAGAAGAACATTTCATTGTATATTACAACAATTTCACCAAAATATAAGAATATACCGAGTATAAACAAATATAATACATCAGAGAAATATCAGAAATTTAAATACAATACTACAGCGGAAAAATAATACAATACACAGCTAGTAGTTTTGGTTTTGCAGATTTATTTTCCCAGGATCCTGATTTACAACTCGAACGATGATCAGAAAGCTCTGTATCCGTGTATATTTCAACACATGAATATATATTTTATTTCAACACATGAATATATATTTTATTTCACTTACCTCAACTGGTAAGCGAGTTTTTGTGCATTACTGGAATTTTTAAAAGGTATATATATAACTTTGTTTGCACATTCGTGAATACTTGAGGATAGATTTTAACATAAATCTAACATGGCTTATTGAATATATATATATATATATATATATATATATATATATATATATAACCTTATGATATGATTCCCCTTGCAACTTCATTTATTGGCATCGATCAAAATCTTATTATCAACCTGTTACACCCGTGTGCGAAGCACGGGTCTAAATCTAGTCCGTATGTATAATTCTCTTTTTATAATTATATAAATTTCCCAAACATTATATTTACTCCATGTACTCATTTATTTACCTCTTATTACCTACATTCAGTATTTATACCAAAACGGCCTTTTTAAAACTTCCATATAGCTGTTAATAATTTCTATACAGAAGTTCTTATTTGATTTCCCAAATAATTCCTTTTTATAAAATCCATTAATTTTATATAAATATTTTATTTTCAATATATACTTTGAAAATTCTCGTTTTACCTTCCAGTATTTCTTATGGTATTTAAAAATACCAAATAACAGGACCGGTGTCATCATAATCAATCACAGATTATATATCACATCATATATCACAATATATGAAAACAAACAGTATTATAAATGTTGAGAAATCCCGTTGGATCCCTCCTACCTGTTTCCCTGCATCACAGATGTTAAACAGTGTAAATAACATCAATTTCATTTAAATATGAAATATTCGTATAAACAGAATAAATATTTGATTAACAATATATATATATATATATATATATTACTAGATCTATAATTTCAACCAATCAATTAGCAGTTCATCCAAACAATCAACACATAGCAATCAACCATCAGTTATCAATTCTAAAAATGCGTTATAAAAATAAAAATTGGGCATAGTGAGTTTTACTCACTTTGGACGTTTATCGTTAAATAACGATAACCGTCGTTGATTCAGGCAATTTATTTCTCTCTAAATTGTAACGAGCTCCAATTCACTCCAAACTAGTTCCATTGTGTAGCTCTCGTCTATACAATCCCAACGGATTTTGTTTCACTGAATTCTGATCATGTACGAAAAAGTTATTGATATTATAAGCTATAACTAGATTTGAATGTCATTAACTATTAATTTTAAATTTATAAACCTTAATCACTTTTAAATTAAACTTATTCCCACCTAATCACCTTTCTTCTCCCCTTTACAGCACAACACAAGTTCGAACCCGAACCAAGCTGAAGCATCAAAACTCAAGCCCGCATATTTTTAATAGAATTCAAACTCTCACTTCCCTGTGTTATATAATTAGCTTGATCCCTCCTTAATCTCCTTTTAATAATCTTCCTCCTCTGATACATCTTCTAGGGAACATCGAAATACTCCCAGTTCATCTTCCCCACACTAGACAATTTACCTCATTCCTTCTCCCACTACATACTTCTATTCTTCACTTAATTTAAATTAAAAATCACCAAAACTTCCCATTTCAAATTCTCTTAACCATATACTACTTTTGTTCAACTCGGATCCTCATTTCTTCATGTTCGATCCATCTACATTAAACCAACACCATAGCCGAATTTTCATATCCCTTTATCTCCTTCCCCGACCCACTACTTCTAAAACGGAAAACACCCCAGGCCTCATCTTCCCGAGCTCTCCCTCCTGGACCCTAACATCACCAATTCGCACGCCTAGTACGAATTCCGACCAAGCCTTCTTATGTACGGCTATAGCAACATATTGACATCAACATGTGTCGTGAAACGACCCAATCTCGCCTTTACGGGAAAGCCCGGATTGAATTGAGAACATGAGAAATCAGAACACAAATAGAAGAACATTACATTGCTTATTACAACAATTTACATCAGAGTACAAGAATATAATAGAGTATGAATAATTATTACACAATAGAAATACAATATCAGATATTTAAATTACATTTAAATAGCAGCGGAAAAATATACAAAACACAACTGAAAGAAGTACACGGACACAGAACTTTCCGAATATCGCTTCAGCTGTAAACCAGGATCCTGTGAATATAATATCTGCAAAACCAAAACTACTAGTTGCCCGTGTGGAAAATAGGGGCACCCGGAGTTTAGATTAAAACAATAAACTTCAGGTTAGTCATCGGACTGGTGTGAGAACTCAAAACAGTAATTAACTTCATTTTAAAAGTTGGAAATAATGGGACCACGTCGTATAACACGGAACGAGTTTACTCCACATGAATCTTAGTTTAAAATGAAACAACGCAATGCTTTTTAGTAAAATGAAGCTATTATAAGACTCAGGTCCCATCACACAATGCAACGCAAGCCGTAGGATAGAGTTTTCCCTTATAATAGCCAAAATGTGCTTGATAAGTATAAAACAAATTATTTTGATATTATAAGTGCATAGTGGTTAAAAACAACTTCGAATATAAATGTATCAATCATAGATGGCATGGGTACCATATATCATGTCGCCATACTAGTTCTACAATCAAAACCGCATGATGTCATATTGGAAGTTGGATTTCCATCTATGAACCAAGACAAGAGATCGTCCTTACCGAATTCGATACAATCTAGCCCATGTCTCAGGATCAGAGCTCGAGTGCACCTTAGGTAACTTGTCGGGCCGGTCCACACTAAGTGCAATGGTGGATTCGTAATTCTTGAGAAATGCATTTCCCCGACCTGTGGGCGTAAAATCTGGTCAGTAATGTCGACCATAACAATATCTGAGGTGCCTCTCTATCCATCAAGTAATAATAAGCAACATCCACATGAGTAAAATGTCCGTTCTTGCAAAACCATGATACCCCTCCTAGCTAGAAAGAAACGCAATGCCCTCCCTGCTGTCCTCTCCCGTTTCTGGTTCATACCAGGGTGTGAAGCTCGCGAAGTAACGCTATAGACAAAGCTCTGCTAATTAAAGGTGTGCTTTGATCATCATCTACAAGACTCTGCTTTTCAACAAAAGCCTTGATCATTTGCATCTTGGCATTCCACATTGTCAATCCATATCATACCATTGATTTCTACCAATATATAACCTCTAAGCTCGTACGTCTCAGAGAAGGGCGTTAAGCAAGAGAATAAATTCTCCACTACCAAACAGATATATATTTAGTAGAGATCAACGAATACAACATAAAGGAATACAACGTCAGACATACTATCCATTTACAAGTCCGTTCTGGGTCTGAACGAAACCGGAAGCACCTTATTCCTCGTCCCATATGTCAAATACAGTTGATAGGTCCTCGCATATCCATCGATCTCCAAGTACGTCTGGACGATCACCACTTATTACATAGTCTTGGGTGTACGATCCAATCAAGACATCAGTAATCTTACAAACGATGTGAAGAACTCCGGTCTTCAACCACCGTCTTCATCTTCGACTCTTAATCGTCGTTGTAATTATCCAGAATGGGTTAAACCCGATCTATCCGAATAACTCGCATATTTTATAATCAATTGCTATAAAACACTACATACGCCTCATTCTAATTCAGAATATTCTTGTTAATAAAATATTCACATTATTAGGGAAAGGTTCGCATTAATTTACCAATAATAAATTCTTTTAAAATTATCACTTTAATCTCCCTTTTGATATCGATTTCAAAAGATTTTGTTTTATCCTTTATCAATTCTAAACCAAATTAAGGTTTATCAACTAGTCGGGATTAACGAGCTTTACCGAAGTAATCATTTATTTATTAATCCTTAACCCAACCTATTCATCCCATGGAGCAAAACTGGTATTACTCCACATCTAACACCCACAGTGTTATCGGTAAATTTAATTAGCATTTCACGTTCAAATCTAATTAAAAATTTAACTATCGCCTCGAGTAAAACTGGTGGTACTCCATTCTCAATCACTTCATGAATTCGATAAATTTAATTATCCCATTTCAATCTAATTAAAGATTAATTAAAACTCCAATTTCGTTTTAATAACAAAAAAATCTTTACTTTATGATTATTCAACTTTAAGAAATTAATCTTAACTTTAACTGGGTTAAAGAACCAATGTCATTTAAAACATAGTTCACGATAAACCCAAAATCATCTTCCAATAAATATGGAATCTTCACAGAAATCAGATCAATATGTAATTGATATAAATTTCTATATCAGACTAATAATATATATGGAATAACGACGAAGCCTTTTAAATTCCATATATAGTACATGTCTTCATTCATAGAAGCTCATTTAGATTATTATTAAATCGAATTCCATTCAATTCCAATTTAATATATTAAATTGGAAAACTTTACTTTGAAAATTTTCCATTTAAATCTTAACAAAGATTTATAAATTCCAAATTATATTTTCACTGTTAATAGGGGTTAAAGAACAAATGTCGTTTAAAAAACCATTCACGATAAACCCACAATCAATTTTCATTTCAGTTCCTATTAAATATTAATTAATTGGTAAACTTCTCTAAATCTTAATAAAAAGATTTATTCTTTACTCAACTGGGTTTAAGAACAGTGTTATTCAAGACACCATCCACGACAACCCAAAATTCAATTCTTTTATTTTAAAAACATTGGATTATTACTCTAGTTAATAACTAGTTCATTTTTGATAAAAATATATTTTTATCTTTATAAAATTTGAATATTTCATCCAAATTCTTTCCAAATCATTTATTATGATTTTACATAAATTTTTCGCATTTAAAATAAAGTTAATATCGCCCGTACAGTCGGTTTCCAATATCGGCCACCGAACTGCATCCATAGCGACCTTTTCTGAAATTAATTTAGACGTATTTCCAAATCTAACCGTTAGATTTCAAATCTCTTATGTTCATTGGAAAGCACTTTTCAATACGAACCCAACGGTTCTGGTGTTAAGAGAATCTGACAGTCGGATCTCCCGTTACATCAATTTGAAGCTAATGGTCGAAATTCACGAACGGTCGCTGCGTGGCGCATTCTATTCAGGTCATTAAATATATACAATATATATTATATATATTTCGTCGATTTCAATTTAAATTGTAATTTATAAAATATTTATAATTTCATTTTAAAAACGATTCAAACTTTCGTTTTTCAACTTTAAATAAAAATTGAATATTATATATCTTTATTATATTAAAATGATAATATTTCAAAATATTAAATTATGAAATCGCTACTTTTCGATATTCATTATAAAATGTATAAAATAGATCGATAAACCCGTTTGGGTTGAAATTTCGTTTTAACCCGGCTTCATATTTTTATATTTTTGTGTCCATCTAAAAACGGACATCAAAATCATAATTTTATTCTTCACTGAATATTATTTTAAGATATTCGTTATTTGAAATATTCTTTATTTAAAAAGATTCTTTATTTAAAAAGATTCTTTATTTTAAAATATTGTTTATATTAAAATGATCCTTTACATTGAAATGTTCTTTTACATATAAATGTTCATTTTCATATAAATGATTCATTTAGATATAAATGTTTTTATTACATAAAAATGTTCTTTTACATATAAATGATTCTTTTACATAAAAATGATTCTTTTACATATAAATGACTCTTTTTTCATATAAATGATTCTTTTACATATATATGTTTTCTTTTACATATAAATGATTCTCTTTCATATAAATGTTCTTTTTCATTTCATATAAATGATTCTCTTACATATAAATGTTTTCTTTTACATATAAATGATTCTTTTTCATATAAATGTTCTTTTTCATATAAATGATTCCTTTACATATAAACGATTATTTTACATACAAATGTTTTCTTTTACATATAAATGATTCTTTTTCATATAAATGATTCTTTACATATAAATGATTCTTTTTCTTCTAAAAATGTTCTTTACTCTAAAAACGTTCTTTTACTCTAAAAACGTTCTTTTATTCTAAAAACGTTCTTTTATCCTAAAAACGTTCTTTTACTCTAAAAACGTTCTTTTATTATAAAATGTTATTTTATTCTAAAAATGTTATTTTCATTCTGGAATGTTGTTTTATTCTAAAAATGTTATTTTTATTCTGAAATGTTATTTTATTCTAAAAATGCCCTTTTTATTCTAAAATGCAATGCGACTTAATCAATTACCATTTAATTTCAGTTATATGGATTTCATACATAGCATGTATACAACAATAATGATAAATAATCATTAAACAGTCCATTCATATCCAAAGTAAAATTTATAACTGTGTGAGCATTAAAATAAATAAATAACGCTCATCACAGACTGTCAATCCATCGATTGACATATAATTAAATACTGGGATTAGTGTACGTCAAATATCATACCAATACCCGTGTGGGGTTTTCAAACAACAATAATTTATATAAATGAATCATTACTTAATAAATTTAACCAATTCTAATTCCGCTAACATGACAAAACGTGTTATCATATTTCTACGGTCAAATAAAAATGTATTTTACTCGCATGATTTCTCTACATGTTGCTAATGTCGAATAAATATGTATTTTATTTGTGTACATGTTCTATTCATCTAATGACAAAAATAAAAAGGCAATTTTGTCTACATACATGGTTTCAAACTCAAGTGACAAAATAAAAAGATATTTTTGTCAACATACATATGTTCTAATTCTAATGACAATATAAAAAGATAATTTATTTACATGACATGTTCTAATAAAATGACATTTTTATTTCAACATGACATTTTCTAATAAAATGACATTTTTATTTCGACATGACATTATTCTAAATAAATGACATTTTTATTTGACAAAAACATATTCTAACTAAATGATATTTTTGTTTGACAAAACATATTCTAACTAAAGGACATGTTTATTTATAAAATATGTTTTCTACATAATTGACATATTTACTTATAAAATATGTTTTTCTACATGAATGACATATTTATTTATAAAATATGTTTTCTACATAAATGACATTTATATTTATAAAATATGTTTTCTACATGAATGACATATTTATTCTAATATAACATTTTTATTTAACATAACATGATTCTAAATAAAATGATATTTTTATCTGACATAACATGATTCTAAATAAAATGATATTTTATTGTAAACTTACTCCATTTTAAAACAATGAATATTTTTATTTTTATATATACAATGAAATATTACTTTAATTGAATAATCAATTCTAGATCTACACAATTCAGTTCAATCCAATAAATTCATTTCAACCACAAACGACCAAATCTAATCTTGTACATCACACATATGAATTTTAGTAGTGAATACTTGTAAATTTCACATCGAAAACAACAATTGAATTTGATTTAAACTAGATATCTCACCGAAGGTTTTCCACTCTGCCAAAATTTAGACGAGCTCCAAATCGGCTTTCGTTACTTCCATCACGAAGATCTCGCTTTCACGATTCAAACGCTTTCAGTTTCGCTGAATTCCGATTACATATGAGAAAGATATTCGAGTTTCAATTTAAAGAATTTCATTAAAGCCTAATTACAAAATTAATGTATTAAATTACATTTACTAAGTGTTGCCGCTCTAATCCCTTTCTTCTTCGACGTCCAATATTCACGAGAACCCAATTTGCTCCTGACAAAAATCGAATGATGCACCTCCCCTGGTCCACCTGACGTCAATTGCCTGCCACCAACGAGAAGAGCTTTGGCTCCTCCTTCCATGCCACCACTGGCGTCGAGCATGGTGGCTCCATCACCGCCAGGAAACGCCTCAAAATCGGCCACTTTGAGCACGAAATACCACCAATCCTTGAACCTATACATGATCATTTCCGTATAGGATTGAAGCTCAAGATTTTCTCTCCAATTTTTGCTTAAGAATCAGATGTTAATTCGTATTAGTTTGGGAGATTTTAAATATCAAAATTTGGATGAATTTGGCCATTGATTAAAATGTAGTGGCGGTTGTAGTTCGTAATTAGGGTTCAGCTTATGCCGTATATACTAGGGTATTTGTACTAATATATAATATTTATTTTATTTTATTTATTTAATCCCCAAAAATACATGCTTATTATTACGAACTCCAAATTGAACTCAACGACCGTCGCCCCTAGCCAATTACCCCCATTGTAACACCCCACGTCCATTAATGTCACTCACAAAGGGAATCCATTAACTTTCATGTAGTATTATTAGTGTATAGAACAGAAAATAAACAAGACAGATACATATATTGGTACTTGGAAAATTAAAAACCAGTTTTATTGCAGCGGAGAAATAATTTGGTTACATCACATCAAAAACCAACAACAAAACCAAATACACTTATTATCCATCTTGACAAATAAGTTTCTGAGTACATAAAATAAAAAGCATAACCCCAACATAAATAGCCATAAATAAGATAAGCTGAACTTTACTTCAGCAATTCAAGCATTTCCAAAAGAGAGATAAAGCGATCCACACTAGTACTAGTCCCACCCTGAGAACCTGGGGGAGGGGGGGGGAGAATAGGTAGAAACAAAGGGGGTCAGACATAAAGTCTGGTGAGTCTAATAACTTTAACAATATATTCATTAAAGTAATTAGGATAAGACATAAACTGGTAAATAAGGAAATGACTGTGAAACAAATGGGCATGACAAAGCAAACAAGATAAACAAAGATAACGTTAACTGCGTTCCTAAGCACTATAGGATAATTACTACACTGCACCACACCAGTAACCCGAAAAGTTGATCCCACCTACTAAACAAAGTAATCATAATAGTAGTTTCGTGTACCCCTAGATGTCTACATAGGTGCCGCCTGCCCCTATATTCGCTAGTTGTACCCACTACCCTCATTCGATAGGCTCCCTAACTCATAGATACCCATGTTGGCCCTACAGTGGGGTGTATCACTCCCCAAAGTGGCAACCCGATACCACTAAAGATGCACGGCTTATACCTACACGATGCAACAACATCTTACCTACCAGCCCGGGCCCACGCACGCACATGACCCCGTTGGACTTGCGTTGCCACCGCTAACCCGTTTCGACCTCTTACAATCAAACCTAGTAAGCGTGTCCCGTCCTCGACCTAGCTCGATCTCACAAAGATAGCTAATGGGTTACTGGTCTGAAAAGGGTCTCCTATACTTGACACAAGCTTTCCACCTATGCTTGGTCCCCACTAGGATTTTCCACTTAACCCATTCTTATTCATGTCCTCTGACATGTTTTAATTTGGTTAAGTGTTTCTAATCGTATTTCACATGTCACCCACATGCCACCCACTTAACCCCCATGTCCTACCACATGTTCATCTCTGTTAAGTGTTACTTAATTTATTATAACCGTAACCTTGTAGGGCCTCTCGCATTAGGCTACCCTTTGTGGTTGCTGGATTTGTTGGGCGGGTCTGGGCAGTCTTACGCCACAAACGAGCCTAACCTCGTGTCCTTACAATTGTCACACATTTAATTTGGGCCTATGACATCTCACATTAGATTACCGTTTGTTGTTGCTGGATTTGCCGAGCGGGTCCGTGCAGTCTTATACCACAAACGAGTCTAACCTCGTGTGGCGTTGATTATTAAACATAATCTTTTTACCCTAATTTGAATTAAAATCCCTATTCCAATTTTTCAATAAATTTCAAATTTACTTATGTCCATAATTGTCACCTAAATTATGTCCATAAATTTTAGGTATACAAATTATACCAATTAATGTCTCAAATAAATTATATGCCTTTAAGTCCATTCTATGCCAATTCACAATATGTGTACTCAATATTATCCCATCGTCCCCACGTCGTTCGTTCGCTTAACATGAAAGAAATATATATTAGACTCACAAATAGTCTAACACATAAAAAGGGAAGAAACATCACAACTTGCATAACACATAAAAATAGATCTATCTTGCAAATATGGATTACAACATAAACTTGCATAAACTTTGTACTGTCATGGATCTAAACATAGACCTAAACATAAGGGTGTGAACTTGCATATATGAATATGGTTTGCACCCAAACTTGCATAGGAAAGGATCATATTTGCATAAACTATTTACTGCCATGGATCTAAATATAGATCTAAACATAAAGGTGTGAACTTGCATATATGAATCCAATTATTATCTAAACTTGCATATGAATATAATTCTCATACAAACTAACATATGATTCACATCCATACTTGCATATAAACTGATATCATAATATGAATCAAGTTAAACATATGTGATTGGGCATATAAAAGGGATCTACTAACACAAGTTAACAAAATTGGCATATGAACCAACATCATGAATCTATGTACATAAGACAATAACTAGCATATATCAACAAAAATATAAAATATCACATCGTCACTGATTCAACAGACATAATCTTAAATCCCAAATTATACTCATCACAATTAACTTGTTAATTATCTTGTTAATGAAATTGTACTCACAACTCAAAGAAGGTCTTGAGTTCTGGGATCTGTGTTGTGAAACTGATTAGCGTTCCTTTGAAGTAGACTAGTTTGTTGTTAAGATTAGGCTTGAGTTGAATTGAATTGTTGCTCTAACTTGCTTCTAGTTGGTGGCGGCTACTCTAGGTTGAGAACTGATAGCATAACGGTCATGGATTTAATTTAGTTTAGGTTTAGGGGTTGAGTCTACATGTGTTTATATAGAGTTTTAGATTAATTTAAGCCGTCCGATCAACACAAGAGGAACCAGAACCATCCAAACAGCCACCTCAGCACTAGTGACTCAACAGCAGGTAAGAACAGGGCCTTTTTCAAATCTGCCTGAGGGGGGTAGGTCGACCCCCGAGTCGACCCCTAGGTCGACCCCCAGGTCGACCTGTAGGGTAGGTCGACCCCTTGTCGACCTGGCCTGGGGGGGGGGGGGGGGGGTGGGAGCTTTCCTGCCCTGCCCGGTTCTGAGTTTAAATTCGAATTTGAATTTTCTGAAAACTTCCGTCAGCCATAACTTCTTTGTACAAAGCCCAATTCACGCAAACTCGGACTCTATCTCAACCAGAATTCCGAGACGAACGCAATGGCTTAACCCGTTTCCCTTAATTCTCACATTTAAAATTAAGTATTCTTCAATTCGTTACTTTAAGGTTACATAAAATATGGGGTGTTACATTCTCCCCTCCTTAAAGGATTTCGTCCCCGAAATCTCCAAGTCAAAAAGAATGTATATCCTACCATCCAACCGTCCGTCTACTCAAGCATTAAACACAGGCATCCATTGTCCTTAAAAGACTTCTAGTTCTTTCATGTTTATATGCACAGTGTGTGTACATGTCCTTATCTAATGCAAAATCAGGCGATCTACAGATTCAGTTGACCTCCTTAATGCGAACCATGATAGTGCCATGCATCCATTATTTACGCAAAAGATTCCTAGTGATACATATTATTTTTACATGCGTGCACAACTTTTCATCTTAATGCAGCATCCATATGATAACACAACCATTATACATCCATTAACCTAAATAAGCACACATATTCATATGCAATATGAAGGTGATTGAGCCGATCTAGTGCCTAATGTGTGTGTTCATGCATCCACGAGCAATCACTAGCAAACACTTGCATCTACTAGCATCCATCAATCATAACATGTTTCAAATACATGTTTACATCCATTGGTTTCTACCTAAGGATAAAGAATGTGACCGAGAACATACACTAAAAAGGTAAATACAAGCTTGTATTAACTTAAGGAAAAAGAGATCAAAGATGTACCCTCAAAAAGAAAGGGGTAGCCTGCACGTATTTTGGCCTTAGTCTCCTAAGTTGCATCTTCCTTGGCGTCGATCCATTGAACTTTAATGAGCTTGACTTCACGGTTGCGTAGCTTTTTGACTTCTGTCACCAAGATACGAGTTGGAACTTTTCTCGCAGTCGCTTCTCGTTCCACTTCGACTTCCTCTAGTATGCTTGGCTCCACAACTTCTGCAGACTCATGTAAGCACTTTCGTAGCTGAGAGACATGAAAAACGTTATGGACTCCAACTAGTCTTTCGGGTAGCTCTATTCTATAAGCCATCGTCCTAATCCTTTCAATGATTGGAAATGGTCCTACAAATCGTTGTGCCAACTTTCCTACGAACCCAAAGTGAATGACATTCCTCAAAGGATATACTTTAAGGAACACCTTATCTCCAACCTCAAACTCAAGGTCAGTCCTTCTCTTGTCTGCGTAGGATTTCTCTCTATCTTGGGCAGTCTTCATTCTTCTTCGTATCAAGTCCACTTTCTCTGAAGTCCCTCTAATCATATCTGGCCCAAGTATGAGTTTGTCTGTGGACTCCCACCAACAAGTTCGTGATCGACATGGTCTTCCATATAAAGCTTCGAAAGTTTCCATGCCTATGGTGGCTTGGTAGCTATTGTTGTAAGCGAATTCCACCAAAGGGAGATGACCCTCGCAAGTTCCTCCAAACTCAAGAATGCACAGTCTCAAAAGATCTTCCAATACTTTGTTCACCCTTTCCGTCTGACCATCGGTTTGAGGGTGATAGGCCATGCTTAAACATAGCTGTGTGCCTACAGCCTCTTGCAAACTCCTCCAAAACTCGCTCGTAAAGATAGGGTCTCGATCGCTCACTATGCTGGAGGGCATTCCATGGAGTCGAACTATCTCTTTAAGATAAATGGAGGCTAAAGACGAGGCTGTCCTCCTACTCTTGACAGGTATAAAATGAGTGCTTTTTGTGAGCCTGTCCACTATAACTCAAATATCGGTATTGCCTCTTCTTGACCGAGGCAACCCATCAACAAAGTCCATCGAGATGCTATCCCATTTCCATTGCGGGACCTCTAGAGGATGAAGCAGACCACTAGGCTTCTTCTGCTCCGCCTTGACTTGCTGGCATATCATGCACTTAGAAACAAATTCAGCTACATCCCTCTTCATGCCATTCCAAAAGAAAACTCTTTTTATGTCTTTATACATCTTGTCTCCACCTGGGTGTATAGTCAACTTGGAATGATGTGCTTCTTCGAGAACCATCTTCACCAAATCTTTTTATGTCTTTATACATCTTGTCTCCACCTTGCTCATGGGACGCATAGCCTTCCATCCCGTCTCAACCAACCCTTGTCATCGGTGGAGTATCTATCGAGGTGACTAGAAGTTTCACCCCTAATTAGCTCATCTATCACATCAACTAGCTAAGGGTCTTCAAGTTGCGTGGTTCCTATGGAGTCCAACAAAGTAGGCGCACCTCTAGCATTGCCATCAAGCCAGTCACATAATCAACAGAGGGTCTAAAGTCAAAATTTGCTATGTACTCCAAGCTTTGCCTTTCTACAAAGAGAGGACTTAAGGTCAGCTTCTTTCTACTCAAGGCGTCCGCTACTACATTACCCTTGCCAGGATTATAGGAGATCTCAAAATCATATGAGGCAAGAAACTTCATCCATCTTTGTTGTCTAAGGTTGAGATATTTCTGCAAGAAAAGGTACTTCAACGATTTGTGGTCAGTATACAATTCAAACTTCTCACCTAAGAGAAAATGGTGCCAAGACTTAAGCACAAAAATGATGGCAGCTAATTCTAGATCGTGGGTTGGGTAGTTTTTCCCATGTACTTTCAACTTCCTTCCACCATAAGCTACTACTTTCCCTTCTTGCATCAAGACAGCGCCTAATCCCGTGCCGCATGCATCTGTGTATACTGTAAACATCTTGCTTCCATCAGGCAATGTCAGAACTGGGGCCGTTGTCAGAGCCCTCTTCAAATGTTGGAAAGCGATATCGCATTCCAAATCCCAAGTGAAAGTCAGGCTCTTCTTTGTTAACCTTTTAAGTGGAGCTAATATTTTCGCAAAGTCCTTGATGAACTTTCGATAAAAGCCTGCTAGCCCAAGAAAGCTTCGGACTTCGGTTGCATTCCGCGGAACCTTCCAATCTTGTAACGCAACTACTTTTGCGGGGTCCAAAGCTAACCCCTCTTTGGACACAACATGTCCAAGAAATCTTACTTCTTCTCTCCAGAAGTGGTATTTGGAGAATTTGGCTTTCAACTGATGTGCACGAAGAGTATCCATGACTTCCCTTAAATGCAAAGCATGATCTTCCTCATTCTTCGAAAGGATCAAAATGTCGTCTATGAAGACCTCCAAAAACTTATTAAGGAATTCCCAGAACACCCTACTTATCAAATCAACGAAATAAGCAAGTGCGTTTGTAACACCCCACACCCGCTAAGGTCACTCATTAAGGGAATACCTTAACTTCGGTGGAGTATTTTAAGTGAATATAGAACAGAAAAATTACAACAAGACAGATATAAATAATACTTGAAAATCTAAAACATCATTTCATTGCAGCAGAAGGTAAACATGTTTAGTTACAACACCATAAAAGAGTCAAGTACTAAATATCCATCCTGATAAAAACATAAGTACATAATCCCACTACATAACCAATAGCCATAATAGAAAAGATAAGTTGGGCTTTACATCAACGTCGAAGCTCCAAAAGATAGATAAAGAAATCTGATCAAAGCCCACTAGTGCTAGGCCCAACCTGAGGACCCGAGGGGGAAAAAGATAAAAACAACAGGGTCAGACATAAGTCTGAGTGAGCCCTATAACTTTAACAATACAATCATTAAAGTAATTAGGGTATGATATAAACTTGGTACGGTGATGACTGGGGATAAATGACTACACAAAGCAGCCAACTAGACATAGGATGAACTAAGATAACGGTAAAGACGCATCTACCCACCCAAGGGTAATTTCTAACTACACCACACCAGTCATTCCTACTTAAAGGTTGATCCCACCCAAGGACTTAGAAAATTTATCCAGTAGTTTCGTGTACCCCTAGCTGACTACATAGGTGTCGTCTGCCCCTATCTCCACTAGGTGTACCCACTACTCCCCAAGCGATCGACTCCCTAACGTAGATACCCGTGCTGGCCCCACTGTGGGGTGTATCACTCCCCAAAGTGGCAACCCGATACAACCAATGGTGCATGGCTTATACCTACATGATGCAACAACGTCTTACCTACCAGCCCGGGTCCACACACACATATGAAACCCGTTGGACTTGCGTTGCCACCGCTAACCCGTTTTGGCCTCTTATAGTCAAGCCCAGTACGCGTGTCCCGTCCTCGACATGGGTCGAGCCCAATAAGATACATATGGGTTACTGGTTGAAATGGGCCCCCACAAGCTACCCACCTAAGCTTGTCCCTTTTTCTAGTGCATCCCACTTAACCCTTTAATCATGTTTAATTACATGTTTCCACTTGGTTAAGTATTCTAATCGTATTTTCTATTGCCACCCAAGGCAACCCACTAGATTTCCACATGCCACCCAAGGCACTTACTTGATTTCCACATGCCACCCAAGGCACCCACTTAACCCCTCATGCCCCACTACATGCTTATCTGGTTAAGTGTTTCTTAATTGATTAAGAACGTAACCGTTGTAAAGACCTCTCACGTTAAACTATCTTTTATGGCAGCTGGATTTGCCGGTCGGGTCCGGGCTGCCTTACGCCATAACCGAGTCTAACCTCGTGTCTTTACACTTGTCACGTATTTAGTTTATGCCTTAGACCTCACACATTGGGCCAATCATTTGTAGCCGCTGGATTTGCCGGTTGGTTCCGGGCAGTCTTATGCTACAAAAGGGTCCAACCTCGTGTCTTAGTCGATTAATTACACCTAATTAATCTCCCCCATAATTTGTATTAATTATCCCTAATTAATTACAAATTTAACGATGTACATAATTGACTCAATTATGTCCATCCACTTTATGGTATGCATAATCATACCAACTTCACACCATTTCATTAACTTGAATATTAACCCCATCGTTCCCCACGTAATTCGCTAACATGACATGCTTAAAAGGGAAGATTCATCACAAATGGGTTCAACTTGCATAACATCAGCATCAACATGGGTTTTAAAGGTGTCAACATGCATATAGAATCAAACCCAACTAGCATAAATAATCAACCCAAACTTGCATGAATCACATATGTCATAAAGAGGGTAACTTGCATAAGCTACTTATGTCATACAAAGGGGTAAACTTGCATATGTATGTATGACATACAAATGGGTTAACTTGCATATGTATGCATATCATCCAAAGGTGTAAACTTGCACATGTTACAAACACCAAACTTACATAACATGTCATATATGAACTTGCATATAATCAAACACCAAACTTGCATAACATATCATATATGAACTTGCATATAATCATACACCAAACTTGCATAATCATGGTGTCATAATGGATCAATGTTTATCATAGTGATTTGCATAACTAGCATCATGAACTCATAGCATATGACTTGCATAACTTGCATAACATACTGAACACATAGCATATAACTTGCATAACTTGCATAACATCATGAACACATATCATATGACTTGCATAACTTGCATAACATCATGAACACATATCATATGACTTGCATAACTTGCATAACATCGTGAACACATAGCATATGATTTGCATAACTTGCATAACATCGTGAACACATATCATATGACTTGCATAACTTGCATAACATCATGAACATATAACGTCAAACTTGCATAACTAACATCATGAACACATAGCATATGATAACATAACTTGCATTGATCCACATTCATAGCCATAACCTCATTATATCCTATCATAATCATTTCAACAATTGGTCATTAAGGCTATAGAAACTCACAACTTGTTGATTAGCACTCCTATGAAGAAGATTAAGTTGCTAGAATTGATTAGAAGTTGATTTGAGAAGCTATCTTCCTCTTTAATTTGTTGGTGGCTCCTTCTAGTTGCATTTTGACGGCATAACGACGTTGTCTCCAATTTTAGTATGAATTAGGGTAGTCTTAGGGTGTATTTATAGAATTAGAATGTAGTTTAGGCCCTTAGATTAACCCTAGATTAGGTTAGAGCCGTCAGATTTCGTCACAAGCCACCAAAACATAGCCCAAATCCCAAATCAGTGCACCCAACTCACCTGGGATCGACAAGGGAGGTCGACCCCCAGGTCGACACTAGGGTCGACACCTTAGTCGACCTAGTGGGCAGGTCTACCCCTAGGTCGACCCCCAGGTCGACTCCCAGGACGACCTGGTCTGGGCGGGAATTTTCCCGCCTAGCCCGTATTCTGCATTTTCGAAATCTGTTTCGTTATCTGATTTTTCATGAAACTTCTAAAGGCCATATCTCAGTCATACGGACTCCGATTCACGAAATTTCGGACTCTATTTCGCGTATTTTTTCGAAACGAATGCAACCGCGAAACCCGTTTCCCTTAATTCTCACGTCTGAGATTAATTATTCTTTAATTTATGAACATCACTATTGTTAAAAATACGGGGTGTTACATTCTCCCCTACTTAAAGGATTTCGTCCCCGAAATCTCTAAGTCAAGAAGAACGTATCCTACCAACCAAACAACCATCTACTAAACCATCAAACACAGGCATCCATTGTCCTTAAAGTTTCTAATGTTGTATGAACATATGCCAGAAGTGTGTGTATATGTTCCCTGTCTAATGCAAAATCAGGCGGTCTACTGATTCAGTTGACCTCCTTAATGCAAACCATGATAGTGCCATGCATCCAATATGTATGCGAAAGAACCCTATCGACACATACTATCTCTACATGTGTGCACAACCATACACCAAAATGCATCATCCATATGATAACACAACCATTATACATCCATTAATATAGCTACCTACACACAATTATATGCAATATGCAATATGAAGTGACTGAGTCGATCTAGTGCCTAAAGTGTGTGTATATGCATCCACGAGCAACCACTAGCAAACACTTGCATCCACACGCATCCATCAATCATAACATGTCTCAAACACATGTTTCAACCATAGGTTTACCCTATCTAAAGGTCAAAGGTGCTAATGAGAGGACATACTAAAGATAAGATAAGTACTAGACAAACGATAAAGGAGAAGTTAAAAGACATACCCTCAAAAAGGAATGGGTACAATGAACGCATCTTCGCTTCTGTCTCCCAAGTAGCATTACTCTCATCCTCTCCCCATTGCACTTTGACTAGTCGAACCTCTCTGTTTCTCAACTTCCTAATCTCTGACCCAAGGATGCAGGTAGGAGCTCGTAGAATAGTCGCATCACGCTCTACCTCCACTTCTCTACGCAAGCTCGGCTCTACCACCTCTGCGGTCTAATGTAGGCACTTCCTCAAATGTGACACATGGAATACGTCATGTACCCCACTAAGTACCTCGGGTAAATCCACTCTATATGCCATCCGTCCAATCCTTTCCTTAATAGGAAACGGTCCTACAAATCTTGGTGCTAACTTCCCAACGGACCCAAAGCGAACAACATTCCGTAATGGAGATACTTTGACAAAGACCATGTCCCCAACATCAAACTCAAGATCTGTCCTCCTCTTATCCGCGTAAGATTTCTGCCTATCTTGCGCTGCTTTCATCCTTTTTCTAATCAAATCAATCTTTTCCGAAGTCTCTCTAACCATATCAGGCCCAAGCAAGATCTTATCCGTAGATTCCCACCAACATGTAGGTGATCGACAAGGCCTTCCATAAAGAGCTTCGAAAGGAGCCATACCAATACTAGACTGAAAGCTGTTATTATATGCAAACTCCACCAATGGAAGATGCTCTTCCCATGTACCTCCAAAATCTAAGATACATAGCCTCAAAAGGTCTTCCAGAACACGATTCACCCTCTCGGTCTGGCCGTCCGTCTGAGGATGATATGCGGTGCTCAAACACAACTGAGTCCCTACTGCCTCTTGCAAACTCTTCCAAAACTCGCTAGTGAAGATAGGATCTCGATCGCTCACTATGCTAGAGGGTACACCATGCAACCGAACTATCTCTCGAAGGTAAACTGAAGCAAGCCATGGAGCAGTCCTCTTGCTCTTCACGGGTATGAAATGGGCGCTCTTAGTAAGTCTGTCTACCACAACCCAAATTCCCGTATTACCCTTCCTCGATCTTGGTAACCCATCAATAAAATCCATCGAGACACTATCCCACTTCCATTGCGGAACTTCCAATGGGTGAAGCAACCCACCGGGTTTCTTTTGCTCCGCTTTCACTTGTTGGTACACCAAGCATCTAGCGACATACTCGGCCACATCTTTCTTCATACCGGCCCAAAAGAAAACTCGCTTCATGTCTTGGTACATTTTGTCCGCACCGGGATGAATGGTCATCTTTGAACGATGTGCATCATCAAGAACAGCCTTCCTCAAACCCTCGTCTTGCGGTACACAAAGTCTACCGTCACTACGCAAGCACCCCCTATCGTCTAGGGTGTACCTACTCAAATGGCTGGAGGACTCCCCCCTTATGAGCCTCTCTACTAACTCAACCAACTATGGGTCGTCCTGCTGTGCCTCGCCAATCCGTCCCAAAAGAGTAGGTCTGACCTCTAAGGATGCTAGCAAACCGGGTACAAAATCAACGGAAGGTCTGAAGTCAAACATCGAGATAAATTCCAAGTTTCGTTGTTCAACGAACAACGGACTCAAGGACAACCTTTTTCTGCTTAAGGCGTCCGCCACCACGTTACCCTTGCCAGGGGTATACGCTATCTCGAAATCATAGGATGCTAAGAACTCCATCCACCTTTGCTGTCTCAAGTTCAAATCCTTCTGAGAAAACAAGTACTTCAATGACTTGTGGTCAGTGAACAATTCGAATCTCTCGCCAAGAAGATAATGACGCCAAGTCGTAAGTGCAAAAACAATAGCGGCCAACTCTAAATCATGGGTAGGGTAATTTTTCTCATGCGCTCTCAACTGCCTTCCACCGTAGGCTATTACCCTTCCCTCTTGCATTAAGACTGCGCCCAGCCCTGTCCCACAAGCATCGGTATAGACAACAAATGGCTTACTC
>JASFAX010007107.1:0-27843 GCA_030737875.1 Allium sativum | reverse complement strand
ACTCGTAGTTGAGATGATGATGATGACATTAAAGAAAACTGAGAATGACATAGATTATTTAAATAAGCATATGAAATATATATTAAGATGAATATTTGAATAGTATTAATAAATGAAGTTTACTTTACGAAAAATAAGAAATCTTACAATAAACTTCATAAGTAATCAAACTTGAAACTATTGGCTTGATATAAACGAAATTCATACGAGTTATACCAAAATCATCCATGTTTGGATGTATAATAAGAAAGAAAAGATTTTTGAAGAGGTATTTAAAAATATCAAGAACGCATGATATATGAGCACGAAGCGAATCCAGAAACCATTAATTCTAAAATATTCGAATTTGAAAAGTATCTTACATTCATATAAGTATGAAATTGAAATAGTTTTTTAACCTACTGATTATTAAAAATCTTTGAATTCAACAAAGATTCGATTTTGAAAACTTTGTTTCTTATATAAAAGAGAAATTATAAAGGTATGTAGTGTTTTTGTAAGCTACTGAGTTTGAAAGTATTCAATTTGGGAAAAATTATCTTATATATATACATATATATATATGGAATTATATATAAGCACGATGTATGCAAAGCTTATGAAATGAAAGATACAATGTATAATATGATATGTTTTGAAATCGAGGATATGGGGAGTATCTTCCATCGAAAGTGGAAATTCTACTAGATAGGATCAAATGATTCAAATTTGAAATCCACTCGGTGGATTCAAATGAAATTAATTACTGTTCAGACATATTTCTTGATATTTGTATGATACCGTAATTCGAAGGCAGAGATTGCCTATAGTACTATTGGTTTCTATCGGGATAGCAAACGTAACTACGATCTACCGGGTTTTTGTTCCATAGCATAATTCAATGGCAGAGATTGTAAGCGGTACCATTAGTCTCTGCTCGAATAGCGTACGTAATCATTTGTGTGTTGTGTTGTGTTGTGTTGCATGGATCATTTTTATGGAGTAATTCGAGAGGCGCTGATACCTGCAGTTATAAGTGATCTCACATGGATAGCGGCGTAACAATTGTATAACTACGATCCATGGTCGAAAGGAAAAATGGGGTGGTACTTTATGTATCTATTTTAAAAAAATTCATGTATTTTAACTGAATGTCGAAACAAGTCTATTAAATACTTAGATATATTTAGATATGCGTCTAATCAACGTACGTCCAAAGTCTGTAAAAATGAAAATAAACTTGTTAAGACATCAAGTTATAAAAAGGTAATATGATATTAAAATTACAAAGCGATAGCATGGAGATTTAATTGTGCATAACTTCAAACAAACTAAGTAAGAAGTTAAATGCTTTCAAAAACTAATTATTTTGTAATATATCAATTGCTAGATCCCTGCTCTGTTCTTTTTCGATGACGAAAAATTTTGAGTGTAAGAGGTTATAATGACTCACAAATTTACCATTTATAAATTAATGAAATTCGATTTTTTTGAAATAAAAAGAAACTTAAGAATTTAAATTTTGAATTTATAATTTAGATTGTGTGTGTTTAATTTAAATTAAAGAAATTAACTCGATCGTTTAAAAAGAAAATTTATTCAATTTCAAAATGTTGACGCAAAATCAACTGACGATAAAATGATATAATACCGATTTTCAAGATACAAGTATTTTGCATAAATTTGTTGTAGAAAAAATTATAATGAAAACGTCAACATTCATTTCGTCGAATTTACAATTTCAAGACCTTCGTTTAAATCATTCTACATAATTAGTTAACGGTAGCATATATAACAAAAATAATTAAATTTTATGCGAACAATGATAAATAAGTTTTAAGTGTGTTATTCCATTTGTCTCAACCGCCAAGCACAACAATATTTTATTTCATTTGTTTAAACACTCAGTTTTGACTGTAAAGCGGTTTGAATTTCGGATTTATCGTGTATTCGATTATTGAGTCTCCTGTATCTATTAAGTCCAGCTAACATTTACTAATTGAAATTCTAAAACAAGCACTAGTTGAACGAGTAAACAATCTTACCTGGTTTAACATGATATGTAGAGGCATAAGAAATATGTAGGCACGTTCAAACTTTCCCTTTTTTGGGCTCTTAACTGCTTCGTTTCATTTATTTTATTCGAACTATGCATCTTTATCCACCACTTTCATTTCAAACATCTGCTCCTCTTCTTTGAAAATCTGAACGCCTGCTCCTCCACTTTTATAGGAATTTAGGAGGTACCAAGAGATATATGTGGTCAATTTGTTCGTATGGATTGGTTAAGACAATGATATATGGTGTGCACTCTACTAGCTGTGTGTACACACAAACATACACGTATCTGTGAGTGTTCCATATTAATCTCAATGTCTATGATTGATATTTTATTTGATAGTATACTTACAGTTTCCTTTGTTACGTATTCTTTTCGAACACTTTTAAGTTATGAAGAAGACCGCATCTATTATACGTCATGTCATGTTAATCTTAGCTTGAATGGGTAATGAGTTATGTGTGCATTTATGTATTTTACAAAAATATTCAAAGCACAAACAAGTTGGCAATAGCATGTATATATCATTTTATGTCAAATCAACAATGAAACTTTAACCCTTGTTTATGTACTTGATGTAATAAATGCATATTGGTGTAATACGACAAGAAAACATGAAAAATTAGATGACAAACAATACGCACTTCCTATTCAAACTAATAATACATCAAGAATACGCCATTCCTATTCAAACTAGCAATACATCGTATAGCTTTTAAGTCATTGATATAGATAAAAATGGAGCATGGTGCAAAGACTTCCTAGAGCCTCAGTGCACAACGTGGCAAATGACGTGTGCATTTTTTATTTACTATGCATGTTTAGAATATTTTTCATAGATTTAATTGATATAACTATTAATTCAAAAGGTTTAACATAATTTATATTTAACATATGCAATAAAGATTTTTTTTTATTTTGCAAGAAGACATCATCAAATAATATTATAAGCATGGAATTTCAAACATAATGTCTTTAAAACTAAAACATAAAATAATAGTACATATCACCAATGAACTAGATATCTGAATTTATTTCAACAATAGTATTTTCTAAGTCAATATATGCATAATCGGATTCATAAGATGCAGCATCTTTCTCGCCTATCTCATATCGATCGACAATTTATTCAGTGTGACCATAAGAGAAACATACAGACTGTTCGAAGTTCGTTAAAGATTAGAAAAACACCTATTTGAGACTATTTGTTCGATGCAACAATAATTAGAGTAAAAAGTTCAAAATTCGTTCTAGACTAATTTTGGAGAATTTGAATGGGGTTGGTTTGAGTCCAACTGGATAACGGCAATAAGAATGTGTATATTTACACTTTTTTTGGTCTAGTCTTTCGGATTGAATCAGTTCTTCATGTTATTTTTAACAACCCGGCCCGATTTTGTTTGAAATTGCATATCTTGGTTCTAATTATCCATCGTAGTTCGATGCCACAACAATACAAATAAATAGTTTAAAATTTACTGGAGATTGGTACAAAGTGTAATAGTATGTGTGTGTATGTTCAACCATTATTGGAGATTAATCTGGATTGTGAATATAAAAAATATATAAATAAAGAAGTAAAAAAACAATAAAATTATGAAAAGGGGCATCAGCTTTATGCCGCACGCCATTTGTCACGTCTTTTCATATGCGACGCGCCATAAAAAAGACGTAAACAGCGTGTTGTGCCTTGCGCCGGCTGTCTTTTATAACTATCAATCAAAGGTATGCCATAAAGTATGTTTATATAATGTGGGATCATCTAAATTTACCAGCAACAACAAGAACAATGAATGCATAATCTGCACATAGCTATTTTCTTATTACAAGAATAATACACACCTCAGTGGAAGGTTCGATTTCCCTTGCAGTCATGTCCAGTGCAAGAGCATAACCTACGATCATATACATAACTGAGACGGCTAAAGTTCAACAAAAGCAAGCAACAACAATGTGAAACTGAAACTTTTTAATAAAAAGACTAAGGTTAGTACAGAGGAGATTCAAAATCAAGTTTATTTGTCAAAATTCCATCACAAGCATGTAGAATGTGGTTCTTCAATATAATATAACAACAATCAGAAATGATATGCTGTTGATTCAATGACATTAATGTATATCCTAACATGAAATGTCCAAATACAACACAAATTAGCAAGCATCTAAATTTAGGTACACCTCCAACATAATCCATGGCAGCAGATTCCCTAATCTCTGTGGCTTTCTTCCCAATCACAACAGCAAGCTCAACCTCATGAATCAAAGATTCCCATGGATGCGGAATCTGTATCGTACCCCCATTTGACAAATAAGTTGATGTAGGTTTCAAAAACAACAACGGTTCCTACAAGCGAATATTATAAGAATATAAGAAAAAGGTGAGACTTTTGAAACTATAAGGAAATTAGGATTTACATTGGGAACTGATTTGCTGAGTTCTTGGGCGCGGGTGGCGTAGTTGCGGCCGACGCCTATAATTTTTGTGCCGAGCTCCAGAAGCTTTGAAGGTTTTGACATGGACGGTTTTCTTAAAGGAGAAGTACCCAATTGCCGCACTAAATTATGATTTATTGAGCGATCCCCGCTACTGGAATGTCAGCTGAGTTCTACTGCCTAAATAAATAAAAGTACCCTGATTTATTTTCTTAATAACTTGCATTGTATTAGAAAGTGTAAACCTGAGTGCTTTTAGCATCACATGGTGGTATTACGCTAAAAAAATCCAATTTTACATTTTTTAATACCACTTATGATATTAGAAAGAGGAAATTTGGGTGCCTTTAGCAACACATTAAATAAATAGAATAATTCAATGATTTAGGTTTTTTTTTGGGTTACCATTTGTATTTGATTTTGCGGTCAAATATATGACATTTTCTTAAATTATTTGTTGAAATTGCAAAACTTACAAATGCGTCTGTCAACGGATGCTTTCGGATACGGAAAGTGTTATATTTGTATATGTATCCGCTTAATTTTCGAATATCGGATATCTGTATCCACTTAATTTTCGGATACGGGCGGATATCGGATATTTACCCGCTTCGCCAGTAAATTTAAAAGTATAAATAAAAATGTTTGGATCAACGTAAAATAATTTTTATATTAATGTTTATAAAAAACCAGGAAATAAAGAAATGTGATATAAAACATTGTTTTATACTAATATCCATAACCACATCTAAAAATATTTCAAAATTAAACACTAAAACTACCATTTTTCACTAAAAATGAAAAAAAAAATCATATCATAGTAACATCCAATAGATACAGAATAATTGTTAACTCTATTTTTCTGTTTTGAGTTATATATAGTACATCAATTAGTCAGACGGATATTTTTCGAATACAAATACCATTATAACCATATTTGTATCCAAGAAACTTTTCGGATATCAGATATCTGCATCCGCTTTTCAGATAATGTCAGATAACGGATATTTTTCATATTTTCGGACACGGATTCGGACGGATATCACATTTTGCGGGTATTCATTAACAGCCCTGGATGCATGTTAAAATACCACTTTTGTACCTGATTATTAATGTAGTAGAAAAATGATCTCAATAAATAATTAAATCATTTGATATATGGTTGTTACTGAAGCGCACACATGGAATAAAATACGCTTGATTCATAGTATTTTTCATTAAAGCCATATAATTGCAACAAGGGATGACTCTCATATGCTCGCATTCCCTTCTAGTATTTTATTAGCAATGTTTTCTTATCTACGCGACATATCTCATAATCTTTGGTTCTATTACTATGTTGAATTTTGATAGTTAGAGTATGCTTCTTCGTCTCCTACATGTGGCGTATGCGTACGCCTTAGCATACATTGCTATAACCAAAAAAACAAAAAACAAAAACAAAAAAAAAAAAAAAAAATCATTTGCATTATGTGTCTATTAACCCATATTTATACAATGCATGGCAAAGTGAAACTATTCCATTTTTGAACCATCATTTTATTTTTCTTCATGCTAGACTACCTTAACAGGATACACATTGAATCACACTCATTATGTTTGAACTAAGAAATATTATAATTCATTGAACTCTGTATAGGTTTTATGATGAAAATCACAAAATTCGAGTTAAGTTTGAAGGTGGGAACCATGTACCTATGGTTATTTACATGGTGGTTCCATTTACTCTTAACTAGGGCTGTAAATTTTATACGAATGTCCAATGTTCGTTCGTGTCCGTGACCGAAATATGTCCATCCGATTTTTATTTAGGACACGAGTTAGGAAAACAAAATTTGTACGAGAAAAAAATGTTTGGTCTATGTTCATTCGACTTCATCCGAATTTCACGTAATTCGGTATATAGTTGAAAGAAGATCTAGTAAAAAGTATAAATTTGATATATATACTCTTGTCCAACCGAATCCGTACGTATTCGTGTCTGAAAAATACATGCCCGTGTCTGACCAATTTCATTTAGCACACGAGTTAGGACAATAAAATTTGTATTAAAAAAAATTCTGCCCGGTCCAATTTTATTTAGGACGGTTCGGTGCGACCAATTTACACCCCTATTCTTAACGTTCAGAGGGGGAGCTAAGATTTGGGTTACCCTAAACGAGTTGTTTTCCTTAACATGTTCTGTTTTCAAACTAGATTTAACATCCTATAAGGTTTTAACAAATAATAATGGTAGATAAAAGCATAGAAAATAATATTTCTATCATTACATACAAATTAAAGATTGTTGATGTGCCTTTTTCCAAGGTCGCCACAACTCGTATTTTTTTTAGAAAAGGTGTTCAATACATGGGCATAACCTCTTGTTAGAACAATTTACTTAGACGAAGTGCCTACACTTTCAGATGCTTGGGTATAACATGCTTGGAGCTTCAATTCGATCAGTAGTTCAGGTCGACTTGCATCTGCTCAACCTAAGTTCTCAACATCGAGCTTTGGGTCAAGGCCCAGTTCGGGTCGATACATCCCTCGAGTCGGCCTAACTCGGGTCGATCAGACTCTTCAAGGCTTCAAGAATATCCGAGTTGGTCACACTGAGCCGACCCACACCAATCCGAAGTCTGAAGACTTTCGAAAGCTGCAAACATGGTCAACTTTGACCTACTTTATCTCCTTAAAATCCGGATCGAATAACACATGTGCTACGCAATACGAGGACTATGTCTTACGTGAAGACTAGGCCTGGCCGCCTACCCCTGATTTTCTACATCGCTTAACACATGGCCAACCGAACCTAGGATGGTCGCCACGTGGCAGGTAAAGCCGACCCGGATGCTCAGCTATAAATAGGCATTTTGAAGGCTGAAGAAGGGTTTTTCAGCTGAATCACTTTTTCACTTGAGAAGTAACGATGTTGCTTCAAGCGAGGCCGAACACATCACTGAAACACAAGGATTTTGTGTATAATTCATCTTCTTTCCCTACTTTCTTACAAATCAAACAAATAAAACCTACAATGGATAGTATAAACAGATATTATAAGCGGACGTAGGCTTGAATTTGGCTGAATCACTATAAAACTGTTGCGTGTTCCCTGTGTTTGTCTTATTTTTTTGCATTCTGTGATTGAGATTATAAGAATATTATACGGTTTGTGTGTGGATTACGCACTTTGGGGGTTTGTCAGAAGTCCCTGTAATGACCCAAAATTTATTAAGAAATATTTAATGTATACTAAATATTTAAAACGATTTATTTTAAAAATTAATGACTTGAAATATATTTAATTTAAAGTTTGAATGTATAAGTTTATATTAACTATAAAACGAACTCGTAACGTCGCGGTAGTTCGAAATATTTAGTTTTGAATTTCAAATGAATGTACAAAATTCAATATAAGTCAGAATTCGTTGAAACGAGAAACGTTAGGATTTACTGAATTTTAGTTTTCTAACAAAAGTGAAAAATTGAGATTTCATCATATAGATTGTAAGTATATCTGAATCAAAATTTAAAAAGTCACTATGGAATCGTTTATAAATTATAATGATTCATTAAAAAAATAAAGAGGATTTATAACAAAATTGGATATTGATTTAACTTGGACTTTGAAGAAATATTGAGTTATTAACCCAAGTATGTTTATTTTGGAACTATATGATATTCTATTTGGATATATAATACTAATTATTGCTAGATTTCAAATTTCACGCCAATTAGAGTTGTTTTGTGATCGTGCATAATTTAAATGTTAATCGATCAATAAATTAACTTTAAATTAACACTGTGTGAGCAAACGAACTCGGAATTCGACAAAACCAAATTCGTTGGGTCCATTATGTCAAAATATAGTTGTATGTTCGCTTTATCGAAATTGGATATAATATGTGCTCATACGAATTTATTAATGACGAATGGGAATAACGATCGAATAAAAGTTAATAAAATAATGGAATAAAAAAATATTAAACCTATCCTATAAATTTATCCTAATCTCTACCCTAACCCTAAATTTTTCTCTCTAGTCAAAATTCCTAAAACATGAGATTTTCATCTTCGAAAAATAAAAACAATTCATAAAAGATTCCTAAAATTGCCAAACATATATGTATATATAGTGTGTGTGTGTGTGTGTGTGTGTGTGTGTGTGTGTGCATGTGTGTGTGATCCTTATGAGTATCTCTTCATTTCTATACCATTTTTGTTTGGTGCGACTTAGTTTTGGATATTCCAAAATAAATATAGCGTATGCTATGGGGTATTAGGGTTCAGACTCTTGTGATGTTGAGCTTGTGACGTAAAAATTGAACTGTGTATTTGAGTTTATGGTAGGAGTTAGAACTCGTATGCAAATTTTTGGAGAAATCAATGGAAACTTTTGTCGAGATTATCACCGTAGCTATTTCATGAGACTGGAGAACGCGAATGGTGTATTGTGTGCGTGATGAACGATCTTGGTATGGAAATGAAGAGATTATGAAGAAAAGTTGTTTGGTTATTTTAGTTTGATATTTCAATGAAGAGAAGAGGGGGGAGTTGTGAGTAAAGAGTGTGACTATGGTGAAATACTGGGTTGCCTGCGTGTTCAGCTGGAAAAAGAAGTAATGAAGTGAGCAGAGACGTTATTAGGAGAGGTATTAAACTTAATTATATTGTATTGTAATTAGTTAATGATGTTAAGTATATTAAAATGTATAATAACTTGTAAAACTTATATTTTGTACACACATGATCAGAATTGCACGAAAAAAGATCCGTTGGAATCGTGGAGTCGAGAGCTTCACAAGAAACTGGTTTGGAGCGATTTGGAGCTCGTTACAATTTATGGCAAGATAAAATGCCTGATTCAAATCAATCAACGTTTATTGTTATTTAACGATAAACGACTAATGTGATAACTCTCTCAACTGATTTATAAGTTATTATAATCATATCCGAATATGTATTGATTTTCTGTGATTGCAATGTTTGCTTCATGGTTGATGGATGATATTTGCAGTTATTATTGTTTTTTGAGGAAGACGGGTGTGTAGCGTGAAGCTACACAGCCGATTACACGTAGTCATAGTAACTAATAATACAAGCTGGTTGACAGGCCCAACCAGTGGCATAATAAGTCTAAACCTAGCTGGTCAATAAAGATAATACAAGTACCAAGCAGAATATGTACATCATAGAGGAGTAGACATAGCATATAGATACACAGCCAAAATAAACCATAGATAATAATAGTTAGCTACTTCTGGTTCAAAGAGGGAAGAGGGAGCTGCTTTCTTATGATCCAGGAGATTGTGGCATAGGAAGAGAAAGCCTGAAGCGAGCATGACTAGTTGATCCTGTCCATGATTCGAAGAGATGCAGGATGTGATAATAGGTACCCATCAAAAGTTTCGAGGGCTGCCAAAGATGGTTGCATTACGTTCTAACCAAATACACCATGAAAAGAAAGCCACTAAGGAATCCATTAAGGGATCAGGGGGGTTATGCTGCTAGTATTCGAAGGATGAGCTGATGGAGGGGATGAAGCCGAGGATGAAGGAACTGATTGCAGCCCACACTGCATAGGAGAAGTCTCATTCAAAGAAAAGATGTGAAAGGGATACATTGCTTTGATTACAGAGTACACATAAAGGATCAATATTGTTATTGTAGCGATGAATTTTGTCTCTTGTGTTGATGCGATTGTGGATAAGAAGCCACTGAAAGAAGATTATGCGAGGAGGTAAGTGACATTTCCAAATGCGAGAGAAAGAGAAGCTTCGGCCTGGATGAATCAAGTATTTCTAACAGGATGTAACTGAGTAGATGTTAGATGGGCCTAAAGCCCAAAAGAATGAATCTGGTTCTATTGATAATTGAGTAGTGTTGATGATATGTCCAATTGAATTGATCTCATCTAAGGATTCAATGCCCGGGAATGTTGGAGGATAAAAGCCCATTGGGCCAAGATCATGGGCCAAGGCCACCGTAAGCGGGTTATGTTGGTTGGTTATTGCAAGGATAGGAAAAATAGTGGATAATAGGATCTGTTCATTCCAAATATCCAACCAAAAGAGACAGGATTCACTATTACCAATTTTTACATGAAAAAGGGATTTAACTCTCGCTGTGGTGGATAAAATTCCTTTCTAGAATGGTGAGGGTCTAGCATCTGGTTTGAAGGGGGGGATGAGGAAAGGATTTGAATTATATAGATGAGTCAAGATCCAGTCTTTCCAGATGAATTGACCAGGCAAGAGGGTTCTCCATAGCCATTTGGCAAGCAATGCAATGTCAAAGGTCGAGAGATTCAGTATTCCAAGACCACTATGATTAGATGGAAGACAAATAGTTTGCCAGTTGATAAGTTTTTTCAGATTACCCCCATTCCAAAGAAATGTACTACGAATTGAATCAATTTTGTTAATAACCCAGATAGGGAGTTTGTGGAATGACATCCAATATGTTGGAAGTGATGAGAGGACATGTTTAACAAATATAAGACGACCAGCAGAGGATAGTGAGTTTGCTTTCTAGCTTGAAAGTCTTTTTTCAATCTTAAAAATGAGTAGTTGCCAATCAGGTTTATGAAGTTTAGTGGGACGGAGAGGGATGCCCAGATAATTAATTAGGAATGAATCGAGCTTACAGTTAAGGCAATCAGCTATAACAGGACCCAGGTGAGTATAATTACCCAGCATAATAATGGAACTTTTACTAAACTTAATCGAGCTTGCAGTTATCATTGTTAATATTATTAAACTTGAATATAAGCGTTGATGATGGAAATGCTTATATTATAACTATTGGCTGATGGATGGTAGTTGATATGGATTTGTTTATATTGCTGACACAAAAATTTACACCATGAATATAAAATAACTTAGAAATTGATTGAGTTTCATCCTGTTGGAATTTTCTATTCATTTAAGTATTGATAGGAAATTGGAAACTAAATTTTTAAATCCAAAACGATTTGAAAATAAAGTTGACATAATTTCAAATAACTATTGAAATGGATTCGAAAGAGGTTTGAATCAAAAATGACTTGTTTTAATTCAAATCAGATTTCTGCTTTCCTTTTTATTTCTGTTGCTTGCTGCTTTCTTTCTTCTCACCCCTCCCCTTTTCTCCCTCCCCCCTTCTCCCTCCCCCCCCCCCCGGCGAGTCTAATGATGTTTGCTAGTTATGCAGATCATATTTTTTAGGTGCTGGATTTGATTTGGTTGGAGATTCTCTGCTATCTCGATGTTATCCCCGGGAGCAGGTGGGGCTGCAGGTTTTGGTTGCGCTGGTGGCATTTCACTTTTCCTACATCTTGTTTCCCACTGACTCATGGGAGCTTGAGGACCCGGAGTTCTCTTTATTTCAGAGACATCATGACATTTCCCTTCGTCCGCATTTAGTCTCTATATGAGGTCTTGCCCGTTGTTTCTGGTTTATGTCTTGCTCGGTGGAGCTTTGGTTTGACTCGCGACTCGTCTTACCGAGGCAGTGTTTGAGGCAGATACTTCTCATTAGTCTTGGTTAGTGAGATATCGTTTTTGCCCCCCATCAACAATGTGGGTTTCTTTTTAGGGGGGAACTAAATACCGTAGAAGTTAAATGAAATTTTACCCAAATCTTGGGCGGTAACTGAAATACTAGGGCACAAGTGAACAACTCTTGATATTTTCAGTCGCATGTGAAATGGTCTATATGATATTAGATTTGCGAATGAAAATTGTTGATAAACACAACAGAATGAAGGTGGAAGAAGGGGAAAGTCTAATTTTTGGTGTGGGATGTGCTACTGCCGGTGCCCTGGCCACGAACACAACCGCCGAAGACCTATCCAATCCAACTAAAATTTGTACTATTGTTCCTCTTCGTCTCGTTTTCGCATCACTTAACAGTTGTCGTTGATGTGCACGTAAAAATGTGCATTTATATTCACATATTTATCCTTGTTTAGTTTAAATAAATGTCATATATGGGTATTTTATCGCGTTTAAACCATAATACAATTGATTTCAAAATATCATATATTCATCATCATACAAAGGAAAAATGGTCATTTTTGTGCTTAAGTTATTTTGAAAATTTTTACTTGGACATTTTTCATTGTTTTTATAGAAATATTGGTGCATATGGAAGAGGGTTTCATGAAGATTTATACGCATACAAAGGAATGAAGAATTAATTCTCATACATAATCATGGAGGACCCCATTTACTACACTTAAAAGCTAATGGATAAAGTAGTGGATGTTAAAGGTTCAGACACATTTGATGATGGATTGAAGCTTGATGATTACTTGGTGGCCACACTTCCTAAAGGGCATTCTTGGTAGCACGCTTAATGTGAATTAGGGTTTAGTCATGTATAAATAACCCATGTATGTTGATGTAAAAAGAATCTTGTAATTTATTTAGTTTATAGGGGAGGTTGAAATCAAAACCTCTATTTTTTTTCTTCCATGGCTTCTTAGCCATTTTCTTATGTAATCTCGGTTTTATGCAAATAGTTTAGATCTATTTTATTATTGTTAATTTGTTCTTTCTTTTCTTTTGTTCATATTTATGTTGAAACTTACATATGTTGATTCGATAACACATATGAGTTGCTAATCCCTCTGATTTGGGGGTAATGAAGCTCTCTAACTTTATGTAAGTCTAACATTTGTATGATTTGTGATCTCTAATTTGTGCTTCATGTTAGTGGATGTTGATGTAAGTTTATACAATTGATTTTGATAGTCTATGTTTGTTGACAACGAAATAGGCTATGCTTAGTCAATGTAAACACAAATTATTAATGTCCCGCATTCTTATCGGTTTGTATTTGAATATTTAAATAAGTTTAAATATTGAATTCGTAATATAAGTGGATTTATATATTAATTAAAACGAAGTTGAACATATAAAAATATATATTAAATATAATCGAGCCCGTAATATCGCGGCAGTTCATAATTTAACGTTTTGAACTTCAACTGAGCATACATGATCCGTTTCAAGTCAGATTTCCTCAAAACAAAAAACGTTTGAATCCATTGAACTGTATTTTTCTAATGGAAGTGAAAAATCGAGATTTCAGATTATATATCGTAAGTTATGTTCAAATTAAATATTCAGAAAGTCGCTTTGAAATCGTATATGGACCATAATGGTTATTTAAATATATTTAAATATCGGATTCGAATTTGGACAAGATTCTTTTGAGGCATAGTGATAATTTAATTTTTAGAATTTTACTGTAATTTTTAATTAATTAAATACACAACTTTTTATTTGGAGTATTTTGCACCCTATATCGATATTTTGGGGTTTCACAATATAATTTAACCTACCGATATTATTATATTTTTGGGATCATGGCACCTCGCTGGACACGATTGTATTTTTATTTTTGTGCATAGCGGTCCGTAAAAGGAAAAATAAATAAAAATGAAATGTTATATAATGGAGACCATAACACATATATATTATTATACATATAACCTTTCACCTTTGACAACTAAGAATTTCATATATGCATTTTACTTGAAACTCCACTTGCGTAAGCTTATATTCAGGTGGGTGTACTATTTCTTAAGGTGTAAAGTTGGATATTTTTTTGTATAGCCATTTCATGTACAGCAAAACTCACTTTCCAATTCAATGCGGACATGTCCTTCCTTTACTTCTGCCGTAAATTCATGCCAAAGGAAGACTGTATGATGTATTCTCACATCAAACCAGTACATACCCTATTCTGCTTCTACCTGACTACTCTATACTACTTTGCTTAAGTCTTAAGGCTCCTCATCTATCTATATATACGACGCAAAATATATGTCTCAGGAAAACAACCTAAACATTTATAAACAAACAAGAAGACGCAGGTTTTAAATCCTATAAATAATTTTTAAAAAAAAACAAGTTCATCTTAAATCTCGAAAACTCAAGCTTCTCTTCACCCTTGTTTTTCACCATCTGATACCATTTCTGCGCGTGGGGGTATTGGAGCTTTGAAGCGAAGCAGTAGTCATGTAAGGGGATGAACACGTTGGTCTTGGTCATCACATTCTTGTTGAGATCCGAGTGGAGATTAGAGGTGGTAGAAGAGAAGAGGGGAGGTACATGAGTTGTTTGTGGGTCTTGGCTCTTGAAGTCATGAAGTATATGACGTGCATGGATTACCAGCATTAGGTGGTAACATATTAGAAGCAAACGCTGGGCACGTTGGGTGGAAGGAAGACGGGAGCAGTGAAGAGAATCCAAATGGGGAAAGCTGCTTGCATTCAAAGAGTTGCATTGAATTAGAAAGAGGAAAGCACGACAAATGGAAATAAAGAGATCGTGGTAGGAAGTTAAATGGCGTGTACGGTGAGAAGTGGTGTTGTGTGAAAGCAAGGAAATTAAACAAAAGAAATGGGGCGAGTTCAAGGAGAGGATGAAAAGCAAATGGTGATGGAGCAGAACAGAGCGTGGAAAGTGAAATACATGGTGGAGACTTTAATGCAAGTGAGCCTTGCATGGTATAAACATTTTACGGGGGAGTTGAAATGGAAAGGGACGGAGGATTGTGTTTGCTTGGGGGTGTAAGTTGAACACGCAAATAGAGAAGTGAAGAGGTGGCCATGTTACTTGGGTGATATTTGTATTTAGAAGTACACACCGGAGATACAACGTGGTAATGGTGAAGGAGTGGACGTAGTAGCCTGATGGAGAGTAGTGAGCGGGTCTCAGCATGGGGACCACGTACGTACAAGGAACGTGATGGTATAAGGATGTGCAAAAGTGAGGCTATAGGGGGTGTCACTATGGTTTGCGGTCTGTAAGCGGAGAAGAGAACGTATCGTTCGTTTCGGTGACAGGCTAAATATGAAGACGGGCTAGTAATGACTGATCAAATGGACGCAGACTACGTACCAGAGTTGGTCCTACATGAATTGGAGCTTGTTGGGATTTTAGACGAAATAAACGTTGAATTCGGATCTGTCAACTGACGCAAATTGTTATTTAATGGTTAACGCGCGAATGTGAGTAAACTCACTAACTATGATCCTTTTTATAATATTATAATCGTTATCTAATATTGATAAATAGTGGTTAAATGATGCGTGATGGTTGTTTGGATGAATTGCTGATGAATTGGTTGAAATAATCATATTTGTTGTTTTCATATATTGCATTAGCTGATGTGATAAATAATCTGTTACTTATTGTGGTTTGTTGGGGATGTGGGGTTACACTGCCTCTGAAATAACTGGTATTTAAATACCATAAATTATATTTGGTGGGAACGCAAATGAATTTGTGATTTTGGGAAGGGAAAAATCTATTTTTTTTAAATGGAAATTGAATTGGAATATAATAGCTTGTTTTATTTATACAAGAACAAACATTTTGGTTTATAAACGGAGTTTATAAATAAGATAAAATAATTATTATTAAATAATTTGGAAGTGGAAATTTAAGAATGAAAAATAAAAGAGAAGTGGTAAGAAAACGATAGATTTTATTATTATGTTCGAAATGGGAATAAAATAAATCCAAATAGATCCATAATTTCAATTCGACTATATCGAATTATGTATAAATAATCTATTATTATAAATTGTATAGTATATAATTAAGAAATTGATAGGATAGTAAATATTTGGTTTTAAACCAATAAATATAATAGAGTATGAAATCAATATTTAGTTATATACTTGATATTGCTTTAATAAGAACCCGACTTAGAAACAGAGTTTCTCAAATGAAATGGGAATATGGCAGCGTATTGCATTAGTTATAAAGGGAAATATGGCAGCGTATTGCAGTAGTTATAAAGGGCAATATAGCATCGTATTGCATTAGTTATAAAGGAAATTATGGCAGCATATTGCAGTAGTTATAGAGGAGAATATAGCAAGTATTGCATTAGTTATAAAAGAAAATATGGCAGCGTATTGCAGTAGTTATAAAGGGGAATACAACAGCGTATTGCATTAGTTATAAAGGGAAATAAATAAAAGTTTATAAAAATATGGGAAACTAGAAAGTTGGTATTAAATAAAAGGGCCAGTGTTTGTGTGATGTTTGGTTGTACATTTGAATGGATGTTTGTTTTTACTTCGATAGTTAAATAACCGACTATCGAAGGGTTTTGACCATCGTTGTCAATACGGAGAGACCGTTTGGATATATTATCTGAAAACCACTTCGTATAGGCATAGGCGCTGCGAATTAGATTATGCTGAAGACAATTGAAGACGGAGTGAATGCAAGGGCCATTCTGTTCTAGAATGATGGTTCTATTTGTCCAGTCCCAGGACAACTTGTATGGACGTGTGATGGCCCGCCCCGCACCAGCCGACATTTCCTCCGTAATGCGCTGTGCCGATGTCCAACCAGCACGGGACGGTCGTCAGAAGAAAAGAAAGAAGAGAATACACTAATCAAGAACCTGTAGAATGTCACACAACGCATGGAATAAAATATAATAACAACATACTTGACATAAAACAGGTGAGACAGTGCATAAGATGGAAACTAAAATCAAACATCATAGCAGTGGAAATCCAAACACAGCTTATGTTCCACATTACCATTATTACAACTTTTCAACTGTCTCTAAAGCAAAGCAAAGGAAAAGGTACACTACTAACGCCCAAAGCAGTGACCCGCAGCGAAACAGGGAGAATATCTATATATATCATACGTGGAAGCCTCCCGCTCGTCTCCAGTACAGCTACTCGTGCATCACCAGCTAACCTGTCTCTAGTCTGCTCGTGAGAGCACCCAGGGTAATAAGAAGAGACATAAAACTCCAGGTCAGACAAAAAATCTGGTATGAGCGATAAGCAGCAGGACAGAACAATAACAGGTATACTAAACCATACCTGAACCTGGACCTGCAACCAAAGAGTTAGCACTACATACCGTACAATACTCTAAGGTGCCACTAAACATATGGTGTAAAGATAATGGGGGAGGGGGTGTGCATGACATAAACAATCAATCATAACAACCATCATCACATCTCTCACTCAGTGCATAAAGCTTACGATGTCCACCACTCTCAACCACTAGACCTATCGAAGTAGTGACGGAGTTCGACTTGTACAACTACTGCTACCACCAAGCTTACCCCACGAAGTCATGCTAAATCTTTACAAATGACCCCGCTTCATTGGTCTATAGCCCATTAGTCGTACCTAGACCACTGTGGTCCTGAATCCGTTCACGTACCCCTTACACATAGTGATCCAAAGTCATAAACATCGACAACCCCTTAGCACACGTCCCGCAGCAAAGCCCAACTCATGAAGTTAACTCATTGGTTCCTAACTGGATCCTGAGTACAAGCTTCCCATTTGGACTACCTTTGCATCTCGGGTCTTGGTCTCCTCCGGATCGGTCTTCTTCCTTGCCTTGGTTTGGTTCGTGGTTCAGCTCGATGCAGTACACCGGTTCGGGTCGTGGTGGAGCTTCGGTTCGGGTCGCACTTCTCCATTGCCTCGTGAATCCAGCCTTCGTCGGATCGATGCCATCATCCACGAGCGGTTCGGATCGACTAGTGCTCCATGATCAGGTCAAGTTGTGCTCCCCTCCTCCAGTCCGATCTAGTTCGGCTAATTTCCTGCACTTCTTTCCAGCGACTGTTTTTTGCCATTCGACGGCGTTTTTGACCAATCTAACTTTTCTAATCAATTACAAAGCATACCATACAGTCATAGCAACATGTATAATCACCCATAATTACCAAAACAATAATTTGATAGGTTAAAACGTATCAAACATAGCCAAAATCCCTTAAACATGTTTAAGCAAAACTAATGATAAGATTAGTAAAACATAACCAAATTACCAAAATTTCTAACAGAGGCCTAAAATAATATTTCAAAATTTATCAATATTTTTCCATATTTTTAACATGTATAATTTCACTAATTATCACTAATTACCCCTAATTAAGCATAATTAGTGAGGAACTATGCAAATTACTTACCTTTGCCATAAATAAAATATCAAATCTGAAATTTTCTCTGTTTGGGCGCGAATTCGAAGGCAATATAGCAGTTCTACCTCAATTCTTGTGTTAATCCGCTTTGATTTGATGTAGATTTGGCTTAATTAGCGATTAGAAGGTGATTTGGGGTGTTTTTGATGTTGGAGGCCATTACTAGGGTTCCAAGAATGAAAGTGGCGGCTGTGAAAGTGAGAAAAAAGGTGTTCTTTAAACCTTAACAGCCCTTAAATACTCCGAATTCCGAAATTCCCCTTTAGGCCTAGCTGTTAATCACCCGGTTAAGCCCAATTAAGCTGTTTTTCACCACCTGAAACTTGTTTCAGCCATATCTCCCAAACGGTGAGTCCGTTTGGCTAATGTGACCACTTTACGGAAAGGTAAACCATCATCCGAATCTAATAGAAGTGGTTTTAGGTCAAAACTCCTTTCCAATCAAAAGTTATGGTCGAAAAAAGATCAGCTAGGGGCAAAATGGTCATTTAAAAATCGGCAAAAATCATGAACATGGGAAATGACCCCAATAGTCGTCTCCCAAAGCTACATGACCATACGACTTCGCATGTAAAAGAAATAAATATTCTACGACCCTTCGATACGTAGAATGTGGGTCGTTGCATTCTCTCCCCCCCCCCTTTAGGAAATTTCGTCCCCGAAATTCCTTAACCCAAAACATACAAAGGATCCCGCATGCCTACCAGCCACATACAACAATCAAACATGGAAAACAAATAAAACAAGCCTATCCTAGCATGCGGAAAGACTAAATCGAAACTAAAATCTTATCAGGCGAAGAATTCTAGATACATATTCCTAATGCTCTCCTCTGTCTCCCAAGTACAGTCATTCTCATTCTCGCCCCACTGAACTTTGACTAATTTCACCGCCTTCCTTTGAAGTTGCTTCGTATCGTTCCCAACAATACACATAGGCTTGCGGTTCCCAACCGCCTCGGGTTCAACCTCGATATCATCCAACTGATCAGGTGAAATAGTCACATCAGGGTTGTGCACGAACTCCCTTAATTGGGAAACATGAAATGCGTTGTGAACTCCTGCCATCCTCTCTGGTAATTCAACTTTATATGCCAAATTCCCAGTTTGTTCGAGAACTGGGAATGGACCAACAAATCTTGGTGCCAACTTGCCTTTCCTACCAAAACGAATCACACTCTTTAATGGAGAAATCTTAACAAACACCATGTCACCAACGGAGAATGTAACACCCCGAATTTTAGCTAATACTAAAATTCACTAATCATAGGATAAATAATCTCAGATGTGGGAATTGGGGGTAACGGGCTGCGTCATTGCGTTCGTCTCGGAAAAATACGCGAAATAGAGTCCGAGTTTTCGAGAATCGGAGTCCGTATGGCCCAGTTAAGGCCCAATGAAGTTGGCAGAAAAATTAAAGCTTAAAACAGATTTAGAAATTTAAATTAGGATTTGAAAATAGAACCAGCGGGGTCAGGCGGGAAAGTTCCCGCCCTAACCATGTCGACAGGGCTGTCGACAGGCCTGTCGACAGGGGTGTCGACTTGCCTGTCGACTTGCCTGTCGACAGGGGCGCGGCGTCCAGAAACCTGGGTGCACCAGGTTGGGTTTTAGGCTGGCTTGGAGGGCTGGGTTCTAGAGATTTCCTAAATCTGACGGACCTAAACTAATCTAGGGTTAATCTAAGGGCCTAAAACACTACCTAATCCTATAAATAAGACCCTAACCCTACCCTAATTCATTCATAATTAGATCTTGTAACTAAACTATGGCAAAATGAAACTTGATCATGGCCTCCACAAATCAATGAAGATAGTTGCAAGCTAATCAACCCCTAATCATCTTCTTCTTCATATTTGGCAACTAGTTTTACTTCATAAGTTTGCTAATCTTGGTTTTGGTGAGTTCCTGTGGCTTTAATAATCAATTGTTAAATTGATTATGGTAGGATGTGATAAGACATGGCTATGTTTGTGGATAAATGTGTTTATGCAAGTTTGTATCATATGTGATTTGCAAGATTTATGTTATATGCAAGGTTAATGCCATGTTTTATGATGCAAAACACCATGTTGAATATTTATGCATATGTAACATGTTATGCAAACTATAAGTGAGAGTATATGCAAGTTATATGTAACATGATATGCAAGTTATGCATGTGATTTTATACATGCCAAGTATTTGGTGTATGCATGCTAAGTGTTTGGGTTTATGCAAGTTAAGTGGTGTGTTTATGCATAATAAGTGATTGATTCTATGCATGCTAAGTAAGTGGTTTTATGCATGCTAAGTGTTTGGTATTATGCATAAATCATGACATATAAGTTTACCCTTTTAAATGTGATGCATACATATGCAAGATGACACCTTTATATGCTATGCATGTTTACCCTCCTTTAAGATGCAAGTCATATATGCAAGCTCAACATGTTATGCGAGTTATGTGCATGATATTATGTAAGTTATGTGCATGTTGTTATGCAAGTTCATATGCAAGTTATGTGTATGAGGGTATGCAAAGTTATGTGCATGGTGTTATGCAAGTTAAGTTTATGAGATTATGCAAGTTATGTGCATGATGTTATGCAAGTTATGTATATGCTTAAATGCAAGTTTAATGTGATATGCAAGTATGTGAATGCTTATGCAAGTATGTGAATGCTTATGCAAGTATGTGAATGCCTATGCAAGTATGTGAATGCTTATGCAAGTTAGGTGTAGGCTTAAATGCATGTTTAACATGTTATGCAAGTTATGAGAATGCTTATATGCAAGTTCAACATGTTATGCAAGATATGTGTATGATAATATGCAAGCTCATATGCAACATGTTATGCAAATCATGTGTATGATAATGTGCGAGTTTGGGTTAAATGTAGTTGGGTTAATATATGCTCATATATGCAAGTTGACATCCTCTTAACCCATGACAAAGTTGTATGCTAAACCCATGATATTTGTGATGATCTTCCCCTTTATTATGTCATGAAATGAGAACGATTTACGTAGGGAAACGATGGGGTTGGTAAATATGTTAATTAAAGTATGGTTGGGTATGATTAAGCATACCATAAAAATAAATTAACATAAGTGGGAATTTACCTATTGAGTTAGGTCTACCCCATGGGAATTTACCTATTGAGTTAGGTCTACCCATGTTATGAAAAACTTGATATTAATTAGGGATAATTAATATGGGGGTGATTAATTAGGAGTAATTAATCGACTAAGACACGAGGTTGGACTCATTTGTAGTGTAAAACTGCCCGGACCCGACCGGCCTAACCAGTTGCTACAAATGGCAGCCCAATGTGAGAGGTCTTGGCCATAAATTAAATACATGATTAAAGTAAAGACACGAGGTTAGACTCTGTTATGACGTAAGACTGCCCGGACCCTACCGGCTTAACCAGGCGGTCATAACAGCCAGTCTAATGTGGGAGGTCTTTATGGGAGATCACGGTCTTAATTAATTAAGAAACACTTAACCATATTAGCATGTAGTGGGACATGAGGGGTTAAGTGGGTGCCTTGGGTGGCATGTAGTAACTAGTGGGGGTGCCTTGGGTGGCATGAGGAAACTAGTGGGTTGCCTTGGGTGGCAATAGAAAATACGATTAGAATACTTAACCAAAGTGGAACATGTAATTAAACATGATTAAAGGGTTAAGTAAGTGCCTTGGGTGGCATGTGGAAATCAAGTAAGTGCCTTGGGTGGCATGTGGGAATTAAGTAAGTGCCTTGGGTGGCATGTGGGAATCAAGTAAGTGCCTTGGGTGGCATGCGGAAGTCTAGTGGGTGCCTTAAGTGGCAATTGAAATATAATTAGATGACTTAACCAAACCTTAACATGTAAGGGGGCATGATTATAAAGGGGTTAAGTGGGATGCACTAGATAAAATGACAAGCTTAAGTAGTAGCTTGTGGGGGCCCATTTCAACCAATATCCCAAACGTATCTTTGTGGGCTCGACCCATGTCGAGTGACGGGATACGCATATTGGGCTTGACTATAAGAGGCCAAACGGGGTAGCGGTGGCAACGCAAGTCCAACGGGCTTCATATGCGTGTGTGGGCCCGGGCTGGTAGATAAGCCGTTGTTGCACCGTGTAGATATAAGCCGTGCACCGTTGATAGAATTGGTTGCCACTTTAGGGGAGTGATACACCCCACTGTGGGGCCAGCACGGGTATCTACGTTAGGGAGCCGATCGCTTGGGAGTAGTGGGTACACCTAGTAAAGATAGGGGCAGACGGCACCTATGTAGGGGTACACGAAACTACTGGGTAAGATTACTAGGTACACCTAGTGGAGGTAGGGGCAGACGGCACCTACGTGGTCAGCTAGAAGTACCAGAAACTACTAGTTATATTTTCTACGTCTTTAAGTGGGATCAACCTTTAAGTAGGAATTACTCTTGGTGGGTAGAACTGGTGTGGTGCAGTGTAGGAATTACCCTTGGGTGGGTAGATCTGGGGTGGTGTAAGCTAGTAATTATCCTTGGGTGGATAAATACGTCGTTTCGGTTATCGTAATACATCCTGTGTTTTGTTGGCTACTTAGTGTAGTCATTATCCCCAGAGGTACCGTATCTTGTTTATATCATACCCTAATTACTTTAATGGTTGTATTGTTAGGGTTATAGGACTCACTCAGACTTATGTCTGACCCCGTTGTTGTTTATCTTTTTTCCCCACCCTCAGGTTATCAGAGTGGACCTAGCACTAGTGGGCTTGGACCAGACCGCTATATCTATCTTTTGGGGCTTGGACCGTAGAAGTAAAGCTCGGTTTATCTTTTGGCTATTATCTATGTAATGGGATTATGTACTTCTATTTATCAGGATGGATATTATGTACTTGACTCTTGTTATGGTTTTGTGATGTAACCAAACATGTTTCGTTAATGAAATGATGTTTTAAATTTTCAAGTGTTACTTATATCTGTCCTGTTGTAATTTTTCTGTTCTATACTCACTAAAAATACTCCACCAAAACTAAGGCATTCCCTTTGTGAGTGACATTAGCAGGTGCGGGGTGTTACACGTGGTATCAGAGCTTAAGGTTACCGGAACAGATAAAATTTTTAGAAAAACTATTTTCTAAGAATATTTTTGAAAGGAGTATTTTCAAAAACATGTCTTTTAAGAGAAAAGTTTTTGAAAGAAAAGCATAATCCCCAATAGCCATATCTATATCTTTCGAATTCTCCATTTTGAATCTCTTCCTCTCTCTCATTTTGAGTTTCCCCTCCGCGTATAGATGATCTTTTTAAGATAGATAAGGATGGAAAACCACTTCAAGGAACTTGGACATTAGTCGGACCAGAAGTTGGTTCAAGAAGGAGGAGGACTGGTAGGTACCTATAGGATAGACGATGAGAGGAAGGCTCAAATAGTTGTTTGGTTAATGAAAGATGAAACCTCATTGGTGGGAGGTTATGAGTGGGGAATGGGGAAGAAGAAGGCTAGTTGTTATCCTTTTGGGAGGAATAGGACACCTTATTAGGATTGTCCGAAGAAGCAAGGGCAAGGTATGGAATCTTCTGGAGGGTAGTTGTATTCCCTCACGACTAGGGTACCAGATGGGGATAAGACCGTCTAGGTTGGAATTTGGATTTCTTTATTATCCGATTCAAACTTTATTTGATCCTGATATATCGAGTTCGTTTATCTCACCATTGATAGTTGAGTCACTGCACTTAGACACCAGTTTGGTAGATGATCCCTTTGTTGTTTCAAACCCAATTGAGGCTCCATGATGTGTTTGGGTTTGAAAGTTTCTATGCTTAGCATTGAGTTTAGATGTGATGCTTGTTGGGCTTCACGGGCTATGGGTTAGTTTTGGGCATGGACTGGTTATCCAGTAGGGGTGCCGTTTTTGATTTTGAAGGGAGAGTTGTTAGGCTTATGGGCCGCCTGGGTAACACTCTCGAGATCTCTTGTAATCCCATAGAATCTGTTATGCTAAGGTATCTAGAATCGCTTGACACGTCGGTCTAGAGTTTGCGATCTGATAGAGCGGTCCGGGAATACCCGGATGTGTGTGAGGAGGTGAAGGGCTTACCTCCGAAGCGGGAGATTGACTTCCGAATATATCTGGTGGATAATGCTAAACCAGTATCTTGGCCAGTGTGCCACATGGCTCCTCGTGAGAGGAGGGAACTCCATAAGTAAGTAGGCGATTTGCTTGAGAAGGGGTTCATAAGACGAAGTATATTGGAGTGGGGCGCACCAGTAGTTTTTGTTATGAAGGCGGATGGGTCCCTTAGACTTTGTATAGGCTAAAAAGAACTAAAGAAACTCACAAAGAAGAAGAGACACCCATTGCCGAGGATAGATGATCTCTTTGATCAATTGGCTGGCGCCTCAGTATTTTTGTGGTAGGACTTAGCCACGGGATTTCATCAGTTGAGAGTGGCTGAGGATAGTATAGAGAAGACTGCATTTAGGACTCCGGATGATTTTTTTTTATGAGTGGCTGGTGATGCCATTTGGTTTGACGAACGCCCCCGCATACTTTGTTGATTTGATGAGAAGGGTGTTCAGGGAGTACCTAAATAAGTTGTGATGGTCCTTGTGGTTGACATCTTGGTCTTTTCTAGGAGCAAAATAAGTTTTCGTATGTGCTCAATAGGCTGAGCAAAGCCAGTATGGGATAAACGACGGTTTTGGAGCGAGACTGGCGAGGACATCCAGAATTGGACAAGGGGCTTAATTATCTAGCTGTTTTTACTAGTATCATCTCACGTAGGTCGTCTGAATTCGAAGGAGGTATCCCTTGGGTGTTTGTCTGATATTGGTTTAGGCCTTTGGGGCTTGCATTTGGGGGAATGCCGAGTTCGACTAGGGTGGTCTGCGTAAGAGACGAACAGTTGTGATGATTTTGGATGATATCCTGGTGGAGAAGAGCATGCCCTACATCTTAGGGAAGTGTTGGAGGCTCTTCGAGCGCATAATCTTAGGACAGTAAAAGTGGATGGGATTCTTAGCATCCTATGGGTTTGAGATAGCGTATACCCCTGGCAAGGGTAACATGGTAGCGGACACCTTAAGTAGAAAAAGGGTTGTCCTCGAGTTTGTGGTTCGTTGAACGACGGAGCCTAGAGTTTAATTCTATGTTGGATTTCAGACCTTCCGTCGATTATGTACCTGGTTTGCTAGCTTCCTTGGAAGTTAGACCTACTCTTTTGGGGCAAATTGTAGAAGCACAGAGGGACGACCCACAGTTGGTTGAGTTGGTGGAGAAGCTCATAAGGGGGGGAGTCGTCCAGCCATTTGAGTAGGTACACCCTAGACGATAGGGGGTGCTTGCGTAGAGACGGTAGACCTTGTGTACCGCAAGACGAGGGTTTGAGGAAGGTTATTCCTGATAATGCACACCGTTCTAGGATGACCATTCATCCCGATGGGGACGAGATGTACCAAGACATGAAGAGGACTTTCTTCTGGGCCGGTATGAAGAAAGATGTGGTCGAGCATGTCGCTCGATGCTTAGTGTGCCAACAAGTGAAGACGGAGCGAAAGAAACCAGGTGGGTTTCTTCACCCATTGGAGGTTCCGCAATGGAAGTGGGACAGCGTCTCGATGGATTTTATTGACGGGTTACCCAGATCGAGAAAGAGTAATACAGGAATTTGGGTGGTGGTAGACAGACTTACTAAGAGCACCCATTTCATACCTGTAAAGAGTAAGTGGACTGCTCCATGGCTAGCTTCTGTATATCTTCGAGAGATAGTTCGATTGCATGAGGTACCCTCTAGCATAGTGAGTGATCGAGATCCTATCTTCACTTGAGAGTTTTGGAAGAGGGTGCAAGAGGCGGTAGGGACTCGGTTGTGTTTGAGTACCGCATATCATCCTCAGACGGACGGCCAGACCGAGAGGGTGAATCATATTTTAGAAGACCTTTTGAGGCTATGTATCTTGGATCTTGGAGGTACATGGGAGGAGCATCTTCCATTGGTGGAGTTGCCCGACAGACTTAGTGGTGTACATGATGTATTCCATGGGAGGAAGTGCCTACATAAGACCGCAGAGGTGGTAGAGCCAAGTTTGCTTAGAGAAGTGGAAGCAGAGCGTGATGCGACGATTCGGCGAGCTCCTACTTGCATCCTTGGGTCAGAGATTTGGAAGTTGAGAAACAGAGAGGTTCAACTAGTCAAAGTACAAAGGGGAGATGAAGAGAGTGACGCTACCTGGGAGACGGAAGCGAAGATGCGTTCGAGGTACCCTTTTCTTTCGGAGGGTATGTCCTTTTGCTTCTCCTTCATCGCATATCTTGTGCTTATCTTATCCTTAGTATGTCCTCTCGTTAGTACCTTTGACCTTTAAATAGGATAGTCCTATGGTTGAAACATGTGTTTGAGACATGTTATGTATGATGGATGCCAGTGGATGCAAGTGTTTACTAGTGGTTGCTCGTGGATGCATGTACACACACTCTAGGCACTAGATCGGCTCAATCACTTCATAATTGCATATTGCATAAAATTGTGTGTAGGAAGCTATATTTATGGATGTATAATGATTGTGTTATCATATGGATGATGCATTTTGGTGAATGATTGTGCACTCATGTAGATATTGTATGTGTCGATAGGGTTCTCCCGCATACATAATGGATGCATGGGACTATCATGGTTTGCATATGTTCATACATTAGATAGGGAACATATACACACACTTTTGCATATGCTCATACATCATTAGAAATTGTTTTAAGGACCATGGATGCCCGTGTTTTGATGGATTGAGTAGATGGTTGTTTGGATGGTAGGATATGCATTCTCCTTAGCTTAGAGATTTCGGGGACGAAATCCTTTAAGGAGGGGAGAATGTAACACCCCGAATTTTAGCTAATACTAAAATTCACTAATCATAGGATAAATAATCTCAGATGTGGGAATTGGGGGTAACGGACTGCGTCATTGCGTTCGTCTCGGAAAAATACGCGAAATAGAGTCCGAGTTTTCGAGAATCGGAGTCCGTATGGCCCAGTTAAGGCCCAATGAAGTTGGCAGAAAAATTAAAGCTTAAAACAGATTTAGAAATTTAAATTAGGATTTGAAAATAGAACCAGCGGGGTCAGGCGGGAAAGTTCACGCCCTAACCATGTCGACAGGGCTGTCGACAGGCCTGTCGACAGGGGTGTCGACTTGCCTGTCGACTTGCCTGTCGACAGGGGCGCGGCGTCCAGAAACCTGGGTGCACCAGGTTGGGTTTTAGGCTGGCTTGGAGGGCTGGGTTCTAGAGATTTCCTAAATCTGACGGACCTAAACTAATCTAGGGTTAATCTAAGGGCCTAAAACACTACCTAATCCTATAAATAAGACCCTAACCCTACCCTAATTCATTCATAATTAGATCTTGTAACTAAACTATGGCAAAATGAAACTTGATCATGGCCTCCACAAATCA
>JASFAX010007106.1:0-27844 GCA_030737875.1 Allium sativum | reverse complement strand
AGGGACATTTCTTCCTCATACGGACTCCGTTTCTCGAAAACTCGGACTCGTTTCCAAGTAGAATTTCAAGACGAACGCAATGGCGCAACCCGTTTCCCTTGATTCTTATTTTAAAAATTAATTATTCTCTGATTTGTTACTTATACGATCACAGAAAATACGGGGTGTTACATTCTCCCCTCCTTAAAGGATTTTGTCCCCGAAATCTTCAAGTTAAGAAGAATGTGTCCTAGCATCCAGTCATCCATCTACTCAACCATCATCCACAAGCATCCATTGTCCTTAGAAAACTTCTAATGTTGTATGAACATATGCAAAAGTGTGCGTATATGTTCCTTATCTAATGCAAAGATCAGGCGGTCCACTGATTCAGTTGACCTCCTTAATGCGAATTATGTTAGTGCCATGAGTCCAACATGTATGCAATTTTCCTATTTGATATTATTCTTATATGAGTGACACCCATTCATTCATATGCAACATCCATGTGATGAGTCAATCATTTTGTATCCACGGAAATTGAAAATGCTCACACATCCATATGAAGTATGAGAGTGTTTTCGAGCCGATCTAGTGCCTAGTGTGTGTATATGCATCCACGAGAAACCACTAGCAACCACTTGCATCCACCTGCAACCATCAAACATAACATGTCTCAAACACATGTTTACACCTATTAGTTTCTACCTAAAGTTCGAAGATTTGATCGATAGGATACAGTCGAATGATGGAAGCGAGTACAGATAAAACAAAAACTTGGTTCCCATTAAACCTTGGTTGAGTGACAAACTCCCCTTAGTATCTATCCCGAAGACCGTGATCATCATCAGATTGACACCCAGAGGATTACCCCGTTTAGACAATGTCAAAACTGGAAATCTCAACCTTATCAGAAATATTCAGATATTTACAGATTACCGGTACAGATCAGATTACTAAATGATTCTTAGGAAACTAAGCATGATAAAAACCCAGAATGTATGCGTCATAGTCAACTTAACGCTCAACACAGATACCCAACTTAGCACAATTGGATGAGTCATAACCCTTATGGGTCTGGGTCTACAGCGGAATCAGAAACAATACTAGTATTCAAGTGCAGAGTATCGATTACAAAATCGAAATGCCAGAATCAGAAAAGAGTTTTAACCCAAAAATCAGATAAAGAAATTAAACCTCCTACAGAAAGTTTTTCCTATTTCTATCCTATCCACTAGCCTCGAGAGTGTTCGCCTGCCTTCCAGAAGTTGGTCCTGCCCTCTGCCCTTGCCCTCGTTTCTTCGGACAATCCCTAGTGAAGTGTCCCATCTCACCACAGTTGAAGCAAGTGCCCTTTCTTTTTCTGCAATCATTGTTCAGATGGGTCGATCTTCCACAAGTAAAGCACTTTTTCTCCTTCTTATCTTCAGACTTTTCACCCTTCTTTTGTGTTTCCTTTTTGGGCCATGCTTTCTTGTTCTGTGGTTCTTCCTTCTTTGCCTCTTCTTTCTTGCCGTTGTCTTCCTCGTGCAGTAGTGCCATATCCACCAATCTCTCGTAAGTCGCTCCCATGGGTACATGGGTGATGGCTAGGCTGTGCAGTGGCTCGTTCAATCCTTTAACAAAGCGAAGAGCCTTTTTATGCTGGGTGTTGACTAAATCTAATCCGAACCTAGCCAGTTGGTTAAACTGATTGACGTATTCCCTGACCGCCATACTTCCTTGCTTAAGAGATAAGAACTTTTCCAGTTGTAGACTTCGTTCAGCTTGCGAGAGGAATTTCGTCTCAAACCTTGTTCTGAAATCCATCCATGTTTCAACCGGCCTCTCGGCGTTAGTGATTTCCCACCAGTAGGAAGCTTCGTCCTTGAGCAACCATACCGCCAATTGTACCTTCTGCCTATCGTCCACCTCGAAGATAACGAACAGATCCTCAGTTTCCTTGAGCCAGTTCCTCGCTTCTAAGAATGATTCAGTTCCCTTGAAATCCTTTCCACCCATGGCCCTAAAATCTCTATAGATCTTTGAAAATGCAATTGCACAAGGAGGGGGCGGAGGAGGAGGAATCGCTGCAGCTGGAGGAGGAATATCTGCTGGGCCTGCATCGTTGCCCCTAGCCTCTAAGTACCTCCTGAACCAGCCAGGTATTGGCACGCCCTCTGGAAAGTTAAGATTCCCAGACAAGCTGGAATGAAAGAAAAAGATTTAAAACGGAGAACGGAAAAGATAGATATATGGCTTTTTGGGGATTATGTTTTTTAGAATAAACTTCATTTTTGAAAATACTTCCTTTTAAATCCTTTTTGAAAATAGTTTTCAAAAACTTTTTTATCTAATCTGGTAACCTTCAGCTCTGATACCAAGTGTAACACCCCACCTCCATTAGGGTCACTCACAAAGGGAATGCCTTAACTTTGGTGGAGCGTTTTAGTAGATAGAACAGAACTTTACAAGACAGATAAACAATACTTGAGAAATTATAACTTTATTACAGCGGAAAACAGAAGTCAGTTTGGTTACATCTTTCCCAAAAAATCAAGTACATAAATATCAGCCTTGTTCAGAAAATCATCAGAGTACAAAACTTTAAAATCATAATCCCAAAGAAGCTGCCATAAGGAGTCAAGCCATACTTTAAGCACTCTAAGTACTTCAAGCAGAAGAAATCTGGATCAAGCTAAAGTGTTCCCTCCTTGGAAAACCTGGGGGGGAAACGGAAGAAAAGGGGCGAAAACAAGCAAGGTCAGACATAAAGTCTGGCAAGTCCAGTGACTTTCAGCATATGAACAGATAATAATAATCATGGCATGCAAATAAAACTGGATGAGAGATAACAGTAACAGGAGCAGCAGATGTACTTAGGTTAAACAGAAGGAACAAAATAATATTACTTTTCATTTCTCTGCACTAAAACTAGTATAACAGGATTAGGTGTCACCTTAATGTCTAAACTGAAACAGAAACGGGAACAGAATAATTTCCACAGAAGAGAATGCTAGTAATGGGCCTTTACCACCCGAACAGAAACATACAGAAACAGAATTCTAATAATGGGCCTTTACCACCCGAACAGAAGGTACAGAAACAGAAACAGATTAATCCCTAAGGAAACAGAATGTAGAATTAGGTGTACACTAGTAAATGGGACTTTACCACCCGAATAGACGGTACCACGCAGACAGGTGTTGCCACCCAACAGAAACAGACGATACCAACAGAAACAGACAGAAATAAGTATACCCTAAAACCCTACCCCAAGCGATCGGCTCCCTAATACATAAATACCCTGTGTCGGCTCCACACTAGGGTGTATCACTCCCTAAAGTGACAACCAATTGGCACAGACCTATTTACAGATGTCACGGCGTCTTACATCCTCAGTGGCAGACCAGGATCCATGCACGCACGTGACCTCGTTGGAACGCACCATCAACACCCCTCGCCATTATCAGAGTGAACCACTTATAATTAGTTCAGTAAGCGTGCCCGAACCCTACCTACTGTTGGGTCAAAGTTTTGATACCAGAAAGGGTTACTGACTAATATGGGTCCCAAACAACAGATGACCCAAGTAATTTCCATCCTAACCTTGTGTCCCCAGACTAACAGATTTCAGATTAACTTGTCTACAAGTTCAGACATACAGAGTTCAGATCAACTAGTTCACAAATCAGACAAGTTTTCAGACTAACGGATCAGATATACGGATTTAACCGATTTACAGATTTGTCTAACTTTGTAATTGGGCCTACAAATTCATGAAACGGGTTTGTTTAATTCATTGGTCCAATTGGTTTAACCTTATCCACCCAACACGTTTTAGGCATCATATTTATCCCAGATTTGCATTAATTCAATATTAATGCACATACCTCTCACATTAGGTCGGTAGCTTGTGGCCGCTGGATATGTCGGGCGGTTCCGGGCAGACTTCTGCCACAAGCCAGACCTAACCTCGTGTCTAAGCGTATTTTAGTTATGCCTACGACCTCTCACATTAGACTGACAGTTTGCGGTCGCTGGTTAAGCCGGTTGGTTCCGGGCAGTCTTCTACCGCAAACAGAGTCTAACCACGTGTCATAGCCAATTCATTTCAATACAGATTTTTCAGATATCAGACTAATTCTATTTATTTAACAGATTAAACTTCTGTACAAGTTACAGCAGATTATTCGAGGTTCTATTAACAAGTTTTGCTCAATTTTAAGTCGAGCCTACAGATTCACATAATTCAAATTTCAGCATTTCAGTTCCAACAGATTACGTCATTCAACATATTAAACAGATAACAGATCTTGCAGATTAGGCTATTTAGCAGATTTAGCAGATAAGGCAATTTAACATAATTAGCAGATTAGGCAATTCAATCTAATTAGCAGTTTAGGCAATATAACAGAACTAACGGATTAGGCAATATAACAGATTTAGCAGATAACAGATTTAGCAGATTATATATATATCATATCTTGCCTAATCATAAATTTAGCCTAAACTCACTTGCCAAATCAAGGTCATAATTCATAATACCACATCTTACTCCTAATTTTTAGTTAAACATTACATAGCACAGAATATTCTCCATAAATCACGATAAACAACATGATTTATGCCAAATTATAACCTATGATGTCAGATATCCAAAAACCCTTATTTAGGCGCATTCACATTAATAGTTATCCTGTTTTTGTATAGGTCTCTACGCCTAAGTCACATATTCCTTTTTCAAGTCATGAATTTTTACATAAAAGAATATGTCCCAAAAATCTAGATTTTTAAACTATAACATGTAGTATGTCCTCAACATGCATTATCATTCATGCATAACATGTTGTAAATTATCTTTAAACTCTAACATAAGACCTTGATTTAAAACAAGCATTATGCCCCCAAGTTCCAAGTTGTCCTATAACTCCCCTTCTCCCAAATCACAGATTATCATACCTAGTATGAACAAATCTAGATCTAACATATTTTATTTCTCAAATTAACTACAGATTTAGATTACAACATGTACTATGTATCTAAATTAGTTTCATGATTACGGTTAAATCTACGCCCCGAATCCCAAGTCATAGGTCCAATATATTTTATGCCTCAATCTCAAGTCATATGTTAAATATGCCACATGTCCAATTATATGCCTCAGATTTTATGTCATGTCCTCGAATCAGTCCTGTCCAATTATGCATCATTCATTATTTGTCCCAAACATTTTTGCGTTCGTGCGTCAATCTCTTATGAGATTTGGCTCAGGTTCGTGGTAGCCTGGCTATAGAATAGAAAGAAGAAAGAGATACAGAATAAGATAGATCTAAACAGAACAGAACAAACATAACCTCAAATTCAGATTTACAATTCATGTCACAATCATAATTAACGTTTATAGCGGAAAATAATTGTACTTGCCTTTCGTAGTTTTAAGAAAGGATAATAAACTGTTGTTGATGCAGAAATGCTGAATTATTCCTCTTTAATTGTCGTAGCTCTAAACTTGGATTTGAGATTTGATTTAGCTTTTAATTCTATTCAGGTTGGAGGAAGATTCATCAGTCCAAGTTTTGATTCCAGCAGAGTAGCGACGCCATTTTTATTTTTAATTAGAACAGAGGCAGAATATAGACAGAATGAAATGGTGTGGAGAGAATGAGGCTAGGGGTGAGTTTATATAGGATTAGGCGGATGAATCTAGATAGAAAACGAGTCTAAATACATCAGAATGCATCAGGTTCAGGAAGAGGGTTCGGGAGGCAGGTCGACCCCCAGGTCGACACTATGGTCGACCTGGCCCTGGGAGGTCGACACTATGGTCGACCTGGCCCTAGGAGGTCGACACTATGGTCGACCTGGCCCTGGGAGGTCGACACTATGGTCGACCCCCAGGTCGACCTGATCCATGGGCGGGAATTTTCCCGCCCAGCCTGTTCTGGGATTTTGAATTCGAATTCGAATTTGAATTTTCGAGCTGTTTTTGATTCTGAAATTCTCTGAAACTTCGGAGGGCCATATCTCCCTCATACGGACTCCGTTTCTCGACAACTCGGACTCGTTTCCAAGCAGAATTTTGAGACGAACGCAATGGCGCAACCTGTTTCTCTTGATTCTTATTTTAAAAATTAATTATTCTCTGATTTGTTACTTATACGATCATAGAAAATATGGGGTGTTACATTTTTCTTCTCAAATCTCGACAACTAGGCCCATTACGACTGGCCAAGGTATGAGGCCCTTCATGACTTTCCAAAGTACAACTGCATTGAGTCTGCTAGAACTTATAATAATGATAATCTCTCGGCCTCCGCATTCCTAGCCGTCAACTCTGATGACCATTCATTAACTCAAGTCCCCTCGAGTATCCATTATCCATGATCTCAAAATACCCTTGAGTCGTCTTCCCATTCGATGCTTTGCCCCGACCATCGAACTTATCACACCACTTCGAATGCATATCTCGAAGTCACAACTTTACTAAATCAAATAACATCAATATATGGCTTAGAGCAACCCATAGCATTCACCCATGACTATGGAAACAAATCATGGCATCTATACCATCCACCACGGCATTTAAAAGCACTGTTAAAATTCTCCATACACACCAGTCAACCGACCGATCCAACATGGACCATCGAATGACCCCATACTTTTTCAAAGCATTGCACGACCGACTCTCGCTCGCTGACCCAACCAAACTGACCCAAACACTGCTTGACCGACCCCCTTGGCTTGATCGATCCAAACACTTCATTGTATAAGGAGACCCTTAAGTGGGCGACCAACCTAATGTGCACCTGTCCACCATGACCGATCAGCTCTTTTCCACAAGTACGACCCCTTCTCTTTTGTTAATGACTAGTCTTGGATGTGTGACCAATTAATTCGACCTCTCTTCTCGAGTTCATGCTCGATCGACCCACTTTGGCTTGTGACCCATCCTTGTGTGCGACCCAAAGCCTGCTCGACTCAAACCAAAAGATGCTCGACCCGACCCCATTTTGGCTCGCTCGACCCGGCCACATGTATGCTCGACCGTCCTCATATTGTACTACACCGTACTACGCTTGTACTACACGCTAGAACCGTGGCCTGTACATCCCCAATCCATGTCCAGTTTCGACCAAAACTTCATCAATTGATACAATCAATGAAATATACTCGTCTAATTCATCCAATACAACCATAAACATGTTACGAGATCACTAACAACATGAATATGATAATCATCACTAAAATTACCCAATTGTAACAAAAAATCATGATAAATAACACATGATCAAAATTGCGGATCTAACTTGCATAAACATATGAAATAGCATAGGAATTACCGGTATAAACTTGCTAAATTAGATCATATGGTGATTCATATGAAAATGAACTTAGCAAGGTGTAGATCTATGAGAAAATGCTTGAATTTGATGAAAAACACGACCAAACACTCGAATACTTAATCGAATCCGTGTGAGAGATGCATATCACTCACCAATTCACCAAAACAAGAAAGGAATTAAGACTCCAGACAACAAGGAATTGGATCCAAACTCCTTGATCTGATGAACTCGCCCTTGAAACGATGTAGATCTAGCCCCAAATGGTGTAAATCTTCGATTTCCTAAGCTTTAATGGTGGAAAGATGGAGAAACAGAGGAATGGAGTGACGGCCCGCCCCGCACCAGCCGACATTTCCCCATGATAGTGCGCTATGCCAATGTCCAACCAGCACGGGACGGTCGCCAAAGAAAGAAAAGGGAGTTTGAACTAACAAGGAACCTATAGAATATCCCACAGCGCATGGAATAAAATCTAATAATAACATATTTGACATAAAACAGGCGAGACGGTGCATAAGCTGAAGACTAAACATCATAGCAGCGGAAAATCCAAATACAGCTTATTTTCCACATCATCGTTATTACAAACTTAAAAAAACTGTCTCTAAAGCAAAAGGAAGGAAAGGTACACTACTAATGCCCAAAGTAGTGATCAGCAGCGACACAGGGAGAATATCTATATATATCATACGTAAGAGCCTCCTGCTCGTCTCCGGTACAGCTACCCGTGCATACCACCTAACCTGTATCTAGTCTATCCGTCTAAGAGCACCCAGAGTAATAAGAAGAGACATAAAACTTTGGGTTATACTAAATTCTGGTATAAGCGATAAGCATCAAAACAGAACAATAACAGGTATACTAAACAATACCTGAACCTGGACCTGCAACCAAAGAGTTAGCACAACATACCGCTCAATACTCTAAGACGCCACTAACATATGGTGTAAAGAATACGGGGGTGGGGTGTGCATGTCATAGTGAAAGCAAACAATCATACATAGCAACCATCCTCACATCTCTCACTCAGTGCGTAAGGCATACGATATCCACTACTTTGATCACTAGACCCATCGAGGTAGTGACGGAGTCCGACTTGTATAACTATTGCTACCGCCAAGCTTGCCCCATGGAGTCACGACTAAATCCTTACAAATGACCCCACCTCATTGGTCCATAGCCAATAGTCCTACCTAGGCCACTGTGGCCCTGAATCCGTCCACATAGCCCGCACTCCATAGTGATCCAAAGTTATAGACATCGATAGTCCCTTTGCACACGTCCCGCAGCAAAGCCCAACTCATGAAGATAACTCATTGGTCCCCAACTGGATCCTGAGTCCTACTTCCCATTTGGACTACCTTTGCATCTCGAGTTTTGGTTTTCTACGGATCGATTCGGGTCTTCACTTTACTATGCTTTAGATCGTGCTCCTTGAAGTAGTCAGGTTCATGATCACCCACGTCGGATCGGTTCGTGCCCCCTCCATCGGATCGGGTTGTGGTTCCCCAGTTGGATCGGTTCGGGTGCATCCCCTCAGGCCTTTGCTTCCATCCGGGTCGGAGCTTCTGGTTCGTGGTTGGCACTTCGGTTCGGGTCGGGTGCTCTCTACGGATCGTGCCACCATGCTAAGGTCGGATCGGATGAAGCAGTTCGTGAGTGGCATCGGTTCGGATTGGAGCTCCTTCTCTCAAGCGAGTCGGATCATGGAGCTTCCAGGGCGAGCGGTCGGATCGTGGAGCTTCCAGGGTGAGCGGGTCGAATCGTGGAGCTTCCAGGGTGAGCGGGTCGGATCGTGCTTTCCCCCTCCGATCCGATCCGGTTCGGGTAATTTCCTGCACTTCTTTCCAGCGACTATTTTACGCCATTTGAAGGCGGTTTCTACCAATCTAACTTTTATAATCAATCACAAAACATACCATACAATCATAGCAACATATAGAATTGACCACTAACGCCAAAACGACAATTTAATAGGTTAAAATGGATCAAACATAGCCAAAATCCCATATTTTCCCTTAAGCATATTTAAGCAAAACTAATGATAGGATTAGTAAAACTTAACCAAATCAACCCAAACTTCTAACAGAGGTCTAAAATAATATTTCGAAATTTATCAATATTTTTTCAGATTTTTAACATGTATAATTTCACTAATTAACACTAATTACCCTTAATTAACCATAATTAGTGAGGAGCTATGCAAATCACTCACCTTAGCCACAAACAAATTACCAAATCTAAAATGATTCTCTGTTTGGCGCTGTTCCCAAGGCTATACAGCAGTTCTACCTCAATTCTTGTGCTAATCCGCTTTTATTTGATGTAGATTTGGCTTAATTAGCGATTAGAAGGTGATTTGGGGTGTTTTAGCAAGTGGAGGCCATTGCTAGGTTGAGAGAAATGTCTTAGGCGGCTGGAAAATGAAGTAAAATTCGTTTTCTAAACCCTAGCAGTCCTCTTATACTCTTAGTCCCAAAATTCCCCAGTGGACTTAGCTGTTAATCACCCGGTTAAGCCCAATTAAGCTATTTTTCACCATCTGAAAATTGTTTCAGCCATATCTCCCAAACGGTGAGTCCGTTTGGCTAATGTGACCCTTCCACGGAAAGTTAAACCATCATCCGGATCTAATGGAAGTGGTTTAAGTCAAAAATCCTTTCCAATCAAAAGTTATAGCCGAAACAAGATCAGCTAGAGGCAAAAATTAAAAATCTGCAAAAATCATGAACATGGAAAATGACCCCAATAGTCGTCTCCCAAAGTTACATGACCATACGACTTCGCATGTGAAAGAAATAATTATTCTATGATCCTTCGATGCGTAGAATGTGGGTTGTTACATTCTCCCCCCCCCCCTTTAGGAAATTTCGTCTCTGAAATTCCTTAACCCAAAACATACAAAGGATCCTGCATGCTTACCAATCAGTTACAACAATCAAACATGCAAAACAAACAAAACAAACCTATGCTAGCATGCAGAAAGACTAAATCGAAAATAAAATCTTACCAGGCGAAGAGTTCTGGATACGTTTTCCTAATGCTCTCCTCTGTCTCCCAATTACAGTCATTTTCATTCTCGCCCCACTGAACCTTGACTAGATTCACCGCTTTCCTTCAAAGTTGCTTCGTATCGTTCCCAACAATACGCATAGGTCTGCGGTTCCCAACCGCCTCGGGTTCAACCTCAATATCATCCAACTGATCAGGTGAAACAGTCACATCAGGGTTGTTTACAAACTTCCTTAACTAGGAAACATGAAATACATTGTGAACTCCTGCCATCTTGTCTGGTAATTCAACTTTATATGTCAAATTCCCAATTTGCTCAAGAACTGGGAATGGACCAACGAATCTTGGTGCTAACTTGCCTCTCCTGCTAAATCGTATCACGCTCTTCAATGGAGAAATCTTGACAAACACCAAGTCGCCAATGGAGAACCTTAATTCTCTTCTCCTCTTATCAGCATAACTCTTCTGCCTATCTTGGGCAGCCTTCATTCGCTGTTGGATAACCTTATTCTTAGTTGAAGTTTCTCTTATCATATCTGACCAAACACAAACTTCTCACCAGTTTCTAACCAACATGACGGTGAGTTGCACGGTCTTCCGTACAAAGCTTCAAACAGGGCCATACTAATACTGGATTGATGACTATTATTATATGCAAACTCTACTAGATGCAAATGGTCGTCCCATGATCCACCAAAGTCTAATATGCAAGCTCTCAAGAGATCTTCTAATACTCGATTCACCCTCTCTTTTTGTCCGTCAGTTTGAGGATGATACGCGGTACTGAGATGTAATTCTGATCCTAACACCTCTTGTAAGCTCTTCCATAATCCACTAGTGAACAACGGATCTCGGTCACTCACAATGCCTTTGGGTATTCCATGAAATCTCACTACCCACTTTACATATAGTTCAGCTAACTTAGCTGTCGTTCTATTCGACTTGACGGGTATAAATCTTGCACTTTTGGTCAATCGGTCCACAATCACCCAAATGCTATCATGGCCCAATCTAGTCCTTGGTAACCCATCAATGAAATCCACTGAGACTTGTTCCCATTTCCATTCTAGAATCTCTAATGGTTGCAACAAACCACTAGGCTTCTTTTGCTCAGCTTTAACTAGCTGGCAATTCATGCATTTGGATATAAACTTCCCAACGTCTCTTTTCATCCCTTCCCAGTAGTAGGTCTGCTTCATGTCTCGATACATCTTGTTACCACCGAGATGTATAGTCAGTTTTGAGTGATGACATTCTCTACGCACTTCATCTCTCAATCCATTGACATTGGGTACAACAAGTCTTCCATTCTTTCTAAGCCATCCATCTTGATCAAGCCCATATTTGTTCCTCTCATCATCGCTACCCATCTCTAACTTGGAGATGATTTCCAATAGGTTAGGATCGTCCCTCTGACTGGAACCAATCCTCTCAATCAAAGTGGGTTTGATTGTCAAACTTGCTAACATTTATGGATCCAATTTGCACTTCGGTCTGAAATCATACCCAGCGATGTACTCCAGTTGCTTCCATTCTAGAAGCATAGCCCCTAAACTGGCATGTCCTCTACTCAATGCATCAGCCACCGCATTGCCCTTTCTTGGTGTGTATACGATGTCGAAATCATAGGAAGCCAATAATTCTAACCATCTTTGCTATCGGAGATTTAGATCCTTCTGAGAGAAGAGATATTTTAATGATTTATGATCAGTAAACAACTCGAATCTTTCTCCTAAGAGATAATGCCTCCACATCTTCAATGCGAACACAATCGCTGCCAATTCCAAATCATGGGTAGGATATCTTTTCTCATGCGGTTTTAGTTGCCGACTTGCATAAGCTACAACCCTACCTCCTTGCATCAATACAGCACCTAGTCCGGTACCACATGCATCCGTATATACTGTCATCTCTTCATTCCCCTTAGGAATGACCAACACTGGTGCACATGTCAAATTTTCCTTTAGACTCTTAAATGCATCCTCACACTTTTCATCCCAGACGAAGGCTTGATTCTTCTTGGTTAACTGAGTCAGCGGTGGTGCTATCTTGGAGAAGTCTTGGATAAACTTACGATAATATCCAGCTAATCCCAAGAAACTTCTTATGTCTGTTGCATTCTTGGGCGTAGACCAATCTTGTACCGTAGCCACCTTTGCAGGATCCACGGCAATACCATTCTCTGAAACGACATGGCCCAACAATCTCACTTCTCTCCTCCAGAACTGACACTTAGAAAACTTTGCTTTCAATTGGTGTTTTCTCAATACCTCCATCACTATCCTCAAGTGCTCCTTGTGTTCTTTCTCTGTCCTCGAATAAACAAGTATATCATCCACGAACACAAGAAAAAACTTATTCAACTGATCTTTGAATATCCTATTCATAAGATCCACAAAATATGCTGGTGCATTGGTCAACCCGAATGGCATGACCAACCACTCATAGAATCCAGACGGCGTCCGTAAGGCCGTTTTAGCTATACTCTCAGCTTCCACTCTAAGCTGATGAAAACCTATCACGCGATTCAACTGGGAGAACACACTCACGCCATTCAACTGATCAAACAAATCATCTATCCGTGGTAGAGGATACTTATTCTTCCTCATCACCTTATTCAGCTCGCGGTAGTCCACACACAATCGAAGGGAACCATTTGCCTTGTTAGCAAACACAACTGGTGCACCCCACTCAGAAACACTTCTTCTGATAAATCCCTTCTTCAAAAGATCGCTCACTTGCACCCTAAGCTCTCGCTGCTCCCTTGGTACCATACGACGAAGTGGCATCACTATAGGTCTGGCATCTTTCACTAAATCAATACGGAACTCAATCTCTCGGTGTGGTGGAAGTCCGGTCGACGTCCGGATACTGGCCAGCCACGGGCACATCTAACAACTCATCATGCGGGATATCAAGGGAATTTAGAAAACTAGCCATTATCCCATCATTAGGTACACCACCAAACACTACCCTCTGCTCATCATCCGCTCTAACTGTCACCAAAAAGCTCTCACAGTCTACCACCACCCCGTATCTTTGGAGCCAATCGACTCCCAAAATAATGCCAAACCCAGTAAAGCCCAAAACAAAACAATCACAAACAAACATGCATCCATGACTCGATAAGACCACATTACGACAAATCATGCTAAGGCTAGTCGAACCACCAATCAGGTTCGTCACTACCAAAGGTCTATCGACAATCTCGGGCTCCAATCCCAACCAATCTACCGGGTCACTAGATATGAAGGAACTAGAAGCTCCGGTATCAAACAATACTCGAACGGGAACATTATAAAAAGAAAGCATACCTTGAATAACGACATTCTTTCCCTTCTCCGCCGCAAGTTGGGGCATTCGACGAAGAAGGAACAGCATTGATAGCATATGCTTTCACAATATGCTTTTCCTTATGGGGTTGCGGACACTTGTCCTTGTGATGTCCCACTTGGCCACAGTTAAAGCACTTCTTATCCGCTGGCTTGGCCGGACGTTCTTTGGCATAATGGCGCTTCTTATCACAGCTGAAGCACTCAACATCTTTCTTATTCTTTTCTTCTGGCCATCCTTGGTCTGATTCTGCTTTCTCTTATTCTGAGAACCATTCTTGCCTCCACCGCTTACTTGCGGCTTTGGCTCTTCCGCAGTTGCAACTTCAGTCTTTGACTTGGGGTATAGACTCTCCGATCTCAAAGCTTTCCCAACAATCGATTCAAATGTCTCATCGATGTGGTTAATAAGCCTTTCCCCCAAGTACTGATCCAAGCCTGTTATAAACTTGTCATTCTTCTTCTCGGTAGTGTCAATGAGGGATAATCCATACTTCGATAAAGTATCGAATTCTGCAATGTACTCCGAGACTGCTATACCATTCTGCTTGAGCTCTAGGAATTTCCTAAACAACTCTGACTTATGGGCAGCTAGGATAAATTTTCCACCGAATCGGGCCTTAAACTGATCTTCTGTAACTTGATCCTCTGGAGTAGCTGCCTTAATAGTGTTCCACCAATTCATTGCCCGTCCTTGCAGCTGACGGGACGCTAGCTTTCTTTTCATTGCATCCTCGATACCTAAGTCTTCGAAGATATGCTCACAGCTATCCAACCAATCCTGAACATCCATAGCCCATTTCGTCCCGTGGAACGACTTTCCACCAAGACTAGTGTAATCCTTGCAAAGCTTAGCAAAATCGGCTCTAGGCGTCTGCACCGCTGCTCCACCACCATTTGCAGCATTGGGATCTGCTCCTTGCACATTTCTGAGCATCTCCCTCATGAAGTCAGTAAACATAACCCTCATGTCAGGAGCATTCCCATTGTTGGCTCCTCAACCTGCACCTCTCGTATATCGGCTCATCGTTCAATCTGTAAAGAGAAATAATTAACCATCCTCTTCGTGGTGTCAGGGCAGTGCGACTTCATCCTTAGCTATACTAATAGTATATATATATATAGCTTTTGAAAACCAAAATAATCACAAATACGTACTTTCATATATGTATTATCCCTCCCTGGTGTCTTTTCCTAGGTTAACAACGCTACCTAGAGCTATGATACCAAACATGACGGCCCGCATCGCATACCACCTAACCTGTCTCTAGTCTGCCCGTTTAAGAGCACCCAGAGTAATAAGAAGAGACATAAAACTCTGGGTCAGATAAAAGTCTGGTATGAGCGATAAGCATCAAAACAGAACAATAACAGGTATACTAAACCATACCTGAACCTGGACCTGCAACCAAAGAGTTAGCACAACATACCGCTCAATACTCTAAGGTGCCACTAACATATGGTGTAAATAATACGGGGGTGGGGGTGTGCATGTCATAGCGAAAGCAAACAATCATAAATAGCAACCATCCTCACATCTCTCACTCAGTGCGTAAGGCATACGATATCCACTACTTTGATCACTAGAACCATCGAGGTAGTGACGGAGTCCGACTTGTATAACTATTGCTACTGCCAAGCTTGCCCCATGGAGTCACGACTAAATCTTACAAATGACCCCACCTCATTGGTCCATAGCCAATAGTCCTACCTAAGCCACTGTCGCCCTGAATCCGTCCATGTACCCTGCACTCCATAGTGATCCAAAGTTATAGACATCGATATCCTCTTTGCACACGTCCCGCAGCAAAACTCAACTCATGAAGATAACTCATTGGTTCCTAACTGGATCCTGAGTCCTACTTCCCATTTGGACTACCTTTGCATCTTGGGTTTTGGTTTTCTCCGGATCGGTTCGGGTCTTCACTTTACTTTGTTTCAGATCGTGCTCCTTGAAGTAGTCTTGTTAATGATCACCAACGTCGGATCGGTTCGTGCCCCTTTCATCGGATCGGGTCGTGGTTCCCCAGTTGGATCGATTCGGGTGCATCCCCCAGGCCTTTTCTTCCATCTGGGTCAGAGCTTCTGGTTCGCGGTTGGCACTTCGGTTCGGGTCGGGTTCTCTACGGATCGTGCCACCATGCTAAGGTCGAATCGGATGAAGCAGTTCGTGAGTGGCATCGGTTCGGATCGAAGCTCCTTCTCTCAAGCGGGTCGGATCATGGAGCTTCCAAGGCGAGCGGTCGGATCGTGGAGCTTCCAGGGAAAGCGGGTCGGATCGTAGAGCTTCTAGGGCAAGTGGGTCGGATCGTGCTTTCCCCCTCCGATCCGATCCGATTCGGGTAATTTCCTGCACTTCTTTCCAGCGACTGTTTTACGCCGTTCGAAGGCGGTTTCTACCAATCTAACTTTTCTAATCAATCAAAAAACATACCATATAGTCATAGCAACATATAGAATTCACCACTAACACCAAAACGACATTTTGATAGGTTAAAACGGATCAAACATATCCAAAATCCCATATTTTCCCTTAAGCATGTTTAAGCAAAACTAATGATAGGATTAGTAAAATTAACCAAATCAACCCAAACTTCTATCAGATGTCTAAAATAATATTTCAAAATTTATCAATATTTTTCCAAATTTTTAACATGTATAATTTCACTAATTAACACTAATTACCCTTAATTAACCATAATTAGTGAGGAACTATGCAAATCACTCACCTTAGCCACAAACAAATTACCAAATCTGAAATGATTCTCTGTTTGGCGCTGTTCCCAAGGCTATACGGCAGTTTACCTCGATTCTTGTGCTAATTCGCTTTAATTGGATGTAGATTTGGCTTAATTAGCGATTAGAAGGTGATTTGGGGTGTTTTAGCAAGTGGAGGCCATTGCTAGATTGAGAGGAATGTCTTAGGCGGCTGGAAAATGAAGTAAAATTCGTTTTCTAAACCTTAGCTGTCCTTTTATACTCTTAGTCCCAAAATTCCCGAGTGGACTTAGCTGTTAATCACCCGGTTAAGCCCAATTAAGCTGTTTTTCACCATCTGAAACTTGTTTCAGCCATATCTCCCAAACGGTGAGTCCATTTGGCTAATGTGACCCCTCTTTGGAAAGGTAAAACATCATCCGAATCTAATGGAAGTGGTTGCTAGTCAAAATTCCTTTCCAATCAAAAGTTATGGCAGAAAAAAGATCAGCTAAGGGCAAAATAGTCATTTAAAAATCGGCAAAAATCATGAACATGGGAAATGACCCCAATAGTCGTCTCCCAAAGTTACATGATCTTACGGCTTCGCATGTGAAAGAAATAAATATTCTACGATCCTTCGATGCGTAGAATATGGGTCGTTACAAATGGAGGATCCCTTGGCTCTTCCAAATGAGAGATTGGGGAAAGTAAACTATTTCTGATACCTCCCATCCTATATTTATAGCCTTTCACCAGCCCACTAATGGGCCTCTTCAAATCAGCCCATTATGACTTAAAAATCTGAACAACCAACTCTTAAACCTTAAAATAACGATTCCTCCCAAATTGCTAAGCCAAATCTTTAATGTAACCACTCTACGGAAAGGCAATCATCATTTACTTTCCAATGGCACAAGTCTCACCACCTGATTTGACCTATGTCAAAAGTTATCCCAGGTACAAGGCTGATAGGGGCAAAATGGTTACAAACAAAATTGGTAAAAATTATGGACATCTCTTACATTCCCATAAGCAACGTATAAAAATATGAGAATAATGATCCAACTCTCAGGGAATAAAATAAAAATTTTTACGATCCTCTGATACGTAAAATATGGGCTGTTACACTTTTGATTTTAGACTCAAATTTTTAAGTCTATAAGTTTTATATAAATTTATATAGTTATATACTTTTATATACTTTATATTTATATAGTTTTAAACTTTATATTTTTTATAAATATGTTTATATAAGTTATATTTATAATGTCATATGATTTTCTACTTTATAATACTTATTTATAACACTATGTTTTAATTCAAGAATTTTCAGAATTATATTGATATATATATATATATCAAAACACTTGAAAACTACTCAAAATTCAAATTTGCACTAGGATATGTTGACATACATAGTTCTCTATGTCGACATATAACTGTCACATTTTTTATTTTGAAAAGAAATGTCTTTTCATTATTTGTAACGTTCCAAAAGCATTTCAACCATTCAAATCTTATAAATAGGGGCTGATTTCGATATTTTTTCATCATTCTTCTTCTCCATCTTCATCCCCTTTCTTTATACCACTAATATTTCATATTATTATGATATCTCTACACTAATACTTTGCCGAATTCAATTCTGTTTATATAGAACTTCTTTTCTTCTCACTCTCTACTCATTACTCCCTGAATCGAAGTGTTATCGAAGATTTATAGGGCTATTGTAATTGTTTGGGAAGTGTTTGGGATAAGGTGTATTCCCTGTAGCCTTGAAATCAAGGAAAGGAATCGGTGGTAACCTTGTAGCCGGGGAAATCTAGGGAAATATACTTCGATCAAGGGTGTTTGGAGTTTGGAGTCGGTAGTAACCTTGTGGCCGTGAAATCAAGGAGATGGTACTTGGATATTGATATAGTGATAAAACTATATGTAACCCAGTGTTGCGTGAAACTAGATGTAGGAGCAATCCGAACCAGTATAAAATCCGAAGTGTTCTTTCCTTTTCTGTATTTTAATTCTGTTTATTTTTGTGTTTGCAGTTGATTCTGTATTAGTGATCATCTCTGTGGTGTGGGATTCATATAGTAAATCATATAAGTTTTAGATTTTCTTAAATTTTTAAAAACACTATTCACCCTCCTCTAGTGTTATATTTTCCTTGACGATCCATTTTGCATTCCTTAACAATTGGTATCAAAGCAAGGTTCTTCAAAAAGTTCATAATCTAATTTTTGAAAAAATTTAAAATGGCAAATTTTGAAATAATTTTTAACACTAGTGTCAAATCATGCATTATACCAATGTTGAAAGAGTCTACATATAATCATGTTAAAAAGACAAGTGATCTACTGAAATATTTTCTGATATCGGAAAAGATGTGTTATATGGCTTTTGAACATTCAAAAGTTGAAAAGATGGGTAAAGTGGCTGTTGGTAATTCAAATTCCGAAATGGTGGCTATTGAAAATTCAAATTCTGAATAAGCGACTGTTAAAAATTCAAATTCTGAATTGGTGTGTTACATGGCTGTTGAGAATTCAAATTCTGGCAATCAATTGGTGGAAATCAAAAAGGATAAATGGATACTGGATAGTGGATGTTCGAGGCATATGACATGAATTCCTGAATTACTAACTAATTTGGTATATGAAGATGGTGGAATGGTGAACTTCAGAGATAACTCTAAAGGATACATTATTGGGATCAGCAATGTCAGTAATTCTAGAACTCCTACTATTTTTGATGTTTTATTAGTTAGGAATCTAAAACATAATCAACTAAGTATAAGTCAACTTTGCGATAAGAGTTATAAAATAAACTTTAAGAAAAATAAATGTTTTATTGAAGATAGGAATTTAAAAGTAGTATTCGAAGGAGATAGGCAGAAAAATATTTATATATTGAGTATGAAAATCTCTAACGACAATCTATGTCTTATGGCCAATACAAGTGACCACTGGATCTGGCATAAGAGATTTGGTCATATAGTTCAAACATATCTCTAGGATTTTTAAATTAGATTCAATTAGGGATTACCTAAAATGAAATTTAAAGTTAATAATTTATGCGATGCTTGCCAATTCGGAAAATTAAAAAGAAGATCATTCAAATCAAAAGAAGAAATTACCACCTCGAAACCATTAGAATTAATTCACATGGATTTATTTGGTCCATCTCAAACCTAATCGATAAATCATAATAGATATGTTTACGTAATAGTCGACGATTTTTCTAGATTTACTTGGACTTTGTTTCTTAAAAATAAAATTGATGCTTTTGGTCAATTTAAAACTTTTGCAACTTTTGCTAAAAGAATTCAAAATTTATTATCAGTTAAAATCAAAACAATACATAGTGACCATGGTGGAGAATTCGAAAACTAAAATTTAAAAAAAATTGTAATAAAAAGGGAATAACCCATAATTTTTCTATTCCTAGAACCCCTCAACAAAATGGAGTAGTTGAACGTAAAAATAGGACGATACAAGAGTGTGCGAGAACTATGTTATTTGGTAGTAGTTTACCAAGAAATTTTTGGGCTGAGGCAGTTGCAACAGCTTGTTATATCTTAAATAGAATTTCAATTGGACCCTTAACTCATAAAACTCCTTATGAACTTTTGTATAACAAGTAACAAAAAGTATCATATTTTAAGATATTTGGAAGTAAATGTTTTATACTTAATACTGAAGAAAATTTAGATGAACTTGACTTGAAATCCGATAAAGGAATATTTATTGGATATTCAGAGAGAAGTAAGGCATACAGAGTTTTCAATCCTAGAACCAATACTATAGAAGAAACCTTAAATGTATCGTTTAATGAAAATTATAAAAGTACAACACAAAACAATGAAGATGAATGTGAAAATGAAATCAATGAAACAGATCATGAAGATAGTCAACCAAATAAACGGATTAGATTACTTAGAGACCATCCTGTATAAAATATCTTAGGAGATATAGAATCCATCGTTAGAACTCGTAATCAACTAAATAATATGAGTAACTATGCATTTATTTCAGCTACTGAACCTAAGAATTCAAAGGAAGCATCTTCCGATGATTCATGGATCCTTGCCATGCAAGAAGAACTGAACTGGTTTACTAGGAATGATGTATGGGAATTTGTTCCTAGACCAGAGGATAAGACTATAATAGGAACTAAATGGGTTTATAAAAATAAAATGAATGAACACAGTGAGGTCGTAAGAAATAAGGAACGACTAGTAGCATAAGGTTATACTCAAGAAGAAGGAATATATTGCAATGAAACTTTTTCCCCTGTAGCAAGATTAGAAGCAGTTAGGATTTTACTAGCCTTTGCAAACCATAATAATTTCAAATTTTGTCAAATGGATGTTAAAAGTGCTTTTCTAAACGGATTTGTTAAAGAAGACGAATATGTAGAGCAAACACTCTTTTTGAAGACGAAAAATTACCAAATTATGTATGTAAGTTAAAGAAAGCGTTATATGGATTAAAACAGGTTCCTAAGGCTTGGTATGATAGATTAAGAAATTATTTATTACAATCCAACTTTGAAATAGGAAAATTAGATAATACTTTGTTTATTAAAAAGAATAATAAGGATATACAATTAGTACAAATATATGTTGACGATATAATTTTCGGTTCAACAAACAATAAGATGAGTAAAGAATTTTCAGATTTTATGACCCAAGAATTTGAGATGAGTCATATGGGAGAACTAACATTCTTTTTAGGCTTAAAAATTCATCAATTATAGAATGGAATATTTATTAATCAAGAAAAATATGCAAGAGATCTAATTAATAAGTATAATTTAAGAATGACTAATGGGAGACCAATACCGATGGCAACTAATATAGCATTAAGTAAAGATGATATGTCTAAAGATGTTGATAAAAATATATATAGAGGAATGATAGGATCGGTATTATATATAACCGCTATTAGACCATCTATAATGCATAGTTTATGTCTCTGTGCAAGATATCAATCGCAACCTAAGGAAACATATTTAAAAGTCGTAAAACATATTCTAAGGTATGTAAAGCATAAATTAAACTTTGGATTATTTTATCCTAAGGATGATTCATTCAACTTAGTTTCTTATTGTGACGCTGATTATGCAGGATGTAAATCCGATTGTAAAAGTATTAGTGCAACATGTCATATCTTAGGACATTCACTAGTCTCGTGGTATAGTAAAAAGCAAAACACTGTATCTTTGTCAATAACTGAAGCATAATATACCTCTGCTGCTTTGGCTTGTTCACAAGTAATATATATGCAACAAACTCTAAATAATTTTGGATTAAATATAAATAAATCACGAATATACTGCGATAATATGAGTGCTATAAATATATCTAAAAAACCATCTCATCATTCAAGAACTAAACATATCGATATACGACATCATTTCTAAGAGATAACATAAGCAAAGAGAAAATTTCACTTGAATTTATAGAAACAGATAAACAAATAGCAAATATATTAAAAAAAAACATTGAACGAAGCAACATTTACTAAATTAGAAGACAATTAGGCATTTGTTCACTAAGTGAATTGGAACAATTAAATATATTAATATATATAAGAATAACATTGAAAATAACAAAAATAAAATAAAAATGTAAGCATGTCGACATACATACTTGCATATGTCAACATATAACTGCCAGATTTCAAAAATTAATTCCCACCAAAATATAGTTACAATAACCATTTAAACTCTACACTCTTATTCCTCTTCTATAAAAACTCTAAATCAAAATAAACAATGGCCTCCACCAATTTTAACACCCAATCAATCCCGAATCATCCGAAAGACCATCTGAAGGTCCTTTTCAATGCTCTACACTATCACGTGTCATCAAACTTGAAGAGAAAATAGAATATACTCTTCAAATGCTTACTAAAGTACAAGTGCTCCAAATTTGAATGAGTCAAGAGCAAAATCGACAAGGAAAGATGTTAAGGAGTCTTAATAAATTCAAAACGGAAAATCAAGCCAACCCAATCATCATTGAAGATGATAATGAAGCCATGGAAGAAGAAGAGGAACAAGAAGAAGTGGAACAAGAGGAAGTACAATAAGATTTCACAGATGAATATGATAAAGTAGTTTGCGTGGGTGAAGTTTTGTTCGATCAAAGTGGAAATGTGATTGAACGAAATGGGATTTTTTTTCTTCGTTACCCAAATTGTCCAACCCATAAATCTCCTATCGTCGAAAACAATTTAAATTTAGGTTTTCCTTTTCGTTTCTTTGTGTTAATTCGTTGAAATTGCATTCTTAGTCATTCGTGTAGTATCGCTTGTAAAAACTATGTTTAATATAATGCTTGTTTGTCTAACATAAGCATTCTATTACTTTGTTATATATGCAATAATTTAGGAGGAGTCATATATATTGAGTATTATAATCACAAGTTATACACTTATATATCTTAGAACAATATAATTTAGATAAATATAGAATTTAGGGGTAGTATTTTTTAAAATTTCCTTTTGATAATGCCAAAGGGCGAGAATTTATAAAATATAGACTTAGAATATATAGGATTCATATAGACAGCGTGAGTATTAGAAGGATCATCATTAACAGGTATGATATTTTATAAACTAAGGTTGTCATTATCAAAAATGGAGAGATTGTTAGAGAATGGAGTTTTGATGACAACAACCTTATTTCAATATTAATTGATTATAAAACATATACTAATACCTTTATCTAGAATATATATATACACATATGCAAGATTTATATACAGGAATTAATACTGAAGACTGTACAATTTAAGAGCTTTTAGAGTTTCAGAATTCATAAGATTCAAAACTCATGAGTAATCAAGATTTCAAGAGTTCAAGGTAAATATAGTAATAGAGTCTAGTTTATGTAAGACTCTGAATAACACTCCAGGTTCAAATTCAAATTCAAATTTAAATTCTATTCTGATTTTCAATGTGACGACCCCAAACTTCCGTGATATGAAAGTAAGGATAATCATAGGAGCATAACATAATTACAACAATAATAGATCTCAGATAATAGCATGACACATAAATCATTGCGGCGGAAATGGAAATGTCATCACAATGTAACATCATAGACATCAGAGTACGCAGGTACAGGATACACTTAGCAATATAGAAATCTCAACAAAGAAAGAAATAAGTCTCAACTACTCCAAATAAATCAAAGATAAAAATGTCTCAAGAAGCAATAAAAAGATAAAGAAAAGGGTTCTTCATATTCTTCCTTAGCAAGCTCCAGTCCAGAAAGAGTCCATACCTAAAACCTGCCATTTGGCTGCCCATGTGGAAAGAGGGCACCCGAGTTTGCAAAGTGAAACAAACTACGAGTCAGTCATGGGACTGGTATGAGAAATCTTTCTTAACTAACAATATGGCTAATCACAGGACCACACCACTAACGCGGAACGGGTTTACTCCAATGGATTGCCAGTGCATATGTTTAATAAATTTTTATTTAAAAATAACGCAATGCTTTTTAGAAAATGAAATCACTATAAGACTCAAGTCCTATCACACAATGCAATGCAAACCAGAGGTTAGAGTTTTACCTTATGATGATAAAAAATGCATTATACATATAAAAATATATTTTTAATATTATTATTAGTGTCTAATCAGTTTTAAAATACTTCAAAGTAAATGTATCAATCCTAGACGGCATAGCTACCATATACTATGTCGCCATATATAGGTTTACAATCAAAACTATAAGGTCGTATTGGGAATTGGTTTTCCATCATGAGTCGAGGCTAGGGATCGTCCTCTCTGTTTCGAGACACTCTAGCAAATGCCTCAGGATCCCCCGTAGTGAACCCTTGGATCTTCAGGGCCGGTCCGCAAATAACGTTAGTGGATTAATTATGCCTGAACACACGCTTCCCGGTCCTATTGAACCTATAATATGGTCACTATCGGCCTATAAATTCGAGGTACCTCATAATCCAACAATCACATAAGTAAAAATGTCGGGCCTTGTAAAAACCCTAACAACAATTCTAGCTATAAAGAAATGTGTGCACTCCTTGCAGTCCTGATCCCGATTTTGACTCATACCAAGGTGTGAGGTTCGCAAAGTCACGCTATACACAAAGCTATGTCAAAATAGACTATGCTTTGATCATCAATCACAAGGCCCTGTTTTTCAACAAAAGCCTTGATCATTTGCATCTTAGTGCGCCACATTGACAATTCACGCTATGTGATCGATAACTACCAATATATACCCTCTAAGGGTGTTAAGCAAGAGAATAAATTCTCCGCCACCAAACGGATATATATTAAATAGAAATCAATTTAACTTACATGGAATGAAATCCAATGTCAGACACACATCCATTTACAAGTCCGTTTTGGGTCTGAACGAAACAGGAGATACCTTATTCCTCGTCCCGTATGTCCAATACAAAAGGAGGTGCTCGCTTATCCGGACAATCAACGAGTACGTCTGGAAAACTACCATTGTAACCCTTTCAAGGTAGCAACTCCTATTAAAGGCATCAATAGTCGTCTAGATGTGAAAATTGGTCATCTTCAATTAGGTCTTCAATATCTTCGATTTAAATCGTCGTACAATTATTTAAAATGAGTTAAACTCGGTCTTTTCAAATAATTCTCGAATAATTATCATTTAAATCATTTCATATCATTAATATTTATTTATAACGATTTATCACAATTTTTATTTATTTAAAATAGCTCCATATAATTAAATGACGCTTCGGGTCAATGGGCCGCCCTGGCACTATTTTTACCAAAATTTGATTTACACATTTCTCATAATTTAACCGTCGGATTTATACAAAATTTATATCGTTGGAAAGATCTTCCCAAAGCGGTCCTAACGGTTCCAGTTTTGGGAAAACCCGACGGTCGGATCTTTCGGTATTATCGTTTAAAGTTATGATTGCCGAAACGTGAACTATCGCGCGCAATTCGTTTAGTTTTAATTTATATATATAAAAATATAAATCGTTTGGAAATTTCAACTACTTTCAATCAATCACATGCAAGCTAAGTATAGTCCATATTCATGTTAGAAATTTTACATATGATTTTCTTAATCCAAACTAACATGATAAAAGTGACAATTTGAAACAAATCATATTTTAATGTCTAATTCTTTTCAATGGAAACTAAATTACATTGAAAATGTATTTTTTTATATTCACTTTTTTTATTGAAACCAAATGACAATAAAAACATGATTTTTAATTCTACTTTTTTTTGTAACTAAAATGACAATAGAAATGTTATTTTTAAATCTACTATTTATTACATCTAAAATGATAATAAAAATGTCACTTTTGATTCTATTCTTTTTATTTTATCTAAAATGACAATAAAAGGTAAAATTTAATTCTATTCTTTTTATTACACCGAAAATGACAATAAAAATGTAACATATAATTCTATTCTTTTTATTACACCTAAAATGACAATAAAAATGTAACATGTAATTCTATTCTTTTTATTACATCCAAATTAAAAATAAAAATGTAACATGTAATTCTATTCTTTTTATTACACCTAAATTGACAATAAAAAATGTAACATGTAATTCTATTCTTTTTATTACACCTAAAATGACAATAAAAATGTAACATGTAATTCTATTCTTTTTATTACATCTAAACTGATAATAAAAAATGTAACATGTAAATCTACTCTTTTTAGTACATCTAAATTAACAATAAAAAATGTAACATGTAACTCTATTCTTTTTATTACATTTAAACTGACAATAAAAAATGTAACATGTAATTCTATTCCTTTTATTACCCCTAAATTGACAATAAAAATATAACATGTAATTCTATTCTTTTTATTACATCTAAATTGACAATAAAAATTTAACATGTAATTCTATTCTTTTTATTACATCTAAATGGACAATAAAAATGTAACATGTAATTCTATTCTTTTTATTACATCTAAATTGACAATAAAAATATGTTCTTTTTATTTAAAAAGGAAATGACAACGAAATATGTTCTTTTTATTTGGACAACTTTGACACTAAAAATATGTTCTTTTTATCTAAAAAGGAAATGACGGCAAAATATGTTCTTTTTATCTAAAAAGAAAACGACAACAAAATATGTTCTTTTTATCTAAAAAGAAAATGACAACAAAATATGTTCTTTTTACATTTTAACTAATTGAAAATAAAAAATGCAATCTTTTATTTCAACTCCAATTCATTTACAAGAACCATATTTCAAAAAATGAGATTTTTTTTGTTAGGTTAATTCCAATGTTCACGTGTAATAATAAAGATGAAATCTTTATTCTAACTCTCAATTCCCAGTTTATGTATTCAATAAAAACTATATTTTTGTGTACAAATCACATCAATATTAATGGGTGGATCTAAAATAAAATATGACTTTATTTTAGATCCGTATTTAACCGTAACTAGTGATTCAACAAAAAAGAAGAAATTTAATCGTAGATCTAATTAATAATGAACATCTCAATACACCACAAAACAATAAACCAACAAATTCTAAATTTCATAACATCGCAGATCTAAATCATTAACATACATACAACAATTTAAATAGTGAGAAAAATAATTAAATTATAATTAATAATTTAAATCAGAAATCTCACTGTCGTTTTTATTCAGGATCGAATTTGTCCAAAATTTTGATCTGCTCAGAATTGGCTCTGGTCAGTCTAGAAACGCAGATCTTATCCTCACGAATTCAACGCTTCAGAAATCGTTAAATTATGGTTCAGTAAAATGAGATATGATTAAATTTACATTGTTAATATTTAAAATAAATTAGTTTTAAATAATCAAATAATATTTCACCTTCTTCCCCAATCAACAGACAAGGCTGCGTTGTTTTCAAATGGGTTCAGCTTTAGGGTTGGTCTTTTCTTCCAATCGGTGAAGGGTGGTGACGATCAGAATATACCAAGGTGTAGAGGGAGGGATAGCGCACCTGGAGGGTCCACCAACGTGAAGTGCGATCGTGGCAAGGGAGCACGACGTCGCTGCAAGGTTGACAGGTTTGGGCACGTGGTTCGAAGTGGATACGCAATAGTAGAGGTTGAACTCGGTATGGATGCGTAGAGGGAGAAGAGGACTTCGATAAAGTCCAAAGGAGTGAGAGGTTTCAATGAGTGGATCATGGGATTTTAGTGGTGGAAGTCTAGAGCAATTTCGGCCATGGAATGTAAAGGATGGCAGCTACTGTACGATGTTAGAATAGGGTTAGGGTGTTTTAAATCCTATTATTTATAATATTAAATTGTTAATTTTCAAATAAACCCGTAATTCCTCAACAGCTCCAATTCCAGTCCAGCAGAAGTTGACCCCACCCAATTGCCCCCATTCCGGACGCAATGGGCTAGGTCCTGTCTGCCCAAACGGTCGTTTTTAACATGTTTTGTTTAATTTAAAATTTAAATCATTTATTTAAATAATTGATCTCACATTTAAATTCACTGGAGC
>JASFAX010007105.1:0-27851 GCA_030737875.1 Allium sativum | reverse complement strand
GTCTAACCTGGTGTCATAGCAACTTTATTCCCTTACATAAAATATCAGACTAATTATGTTCATTTAATAAATTTAACTTCTTCTCAAGTCGCAGCAGATTAATCAAATTAACATGTTTTACTCAATCTTAGGTTGCCTACAAATTACAATTATTCAGCTTTTCAACAGATTTAACAGATTAGGCGACACAACAGATTTAGCAGATTAGGCAGTTTAACATAATTAGCAGATTTGGCGTTTCAACATATTTAGAAGCTTAAGCAATTCAACAGATTAAACAGATAACAGATTTAGCAGATTAGGCAATTCAATAGATTAAACAGATTTAGCAGATCTAAAACATTCCTTAAGGTTTCATTGACAATTCTTGCCTAATTATAAATTAGGCATAAATTCACATGCATAAATCATGATCATGATTCATAATATGACATATACCCAAACTTTAGTTAAATTTACATAGTACAGAATATGCTCAAAAATCCCAATCGTGATTCACACATAAATTATGCCAAATATAACCATTAATTACAATGCATGCCACATATCCAAAAATCCCCATTTAGGTGTATTCACACTTAATAGTTATCAAGTCTTAATATAGATTTTTACACCTAAGTCATATGTAAATTAATTCTCTTTTTTTCCAAATTACAAACTATAATATGTATAGTATGTCCAGATCTAGATCTTGAATTACAACTTGTACTATGCATCCAAATCAGTTACATGTTCAAAGTTAAATTTTATGCCCCAAATCCCATGTCATATGTCCAATATTCACAATAATCCTCTTCTTCCAAGTCATAGGTCATCTTATGCAATATACCTCAAATTTATGTCCAGAATTACAACATGCGTTGTGTCCTCAAATTAGTTACAAATCAATTATTCTCAAATATGCCTCAATATTCTTCCCAAAATTTAGCGTTTATACGTTCATCTCTTATGAGATTTGGCTCAGGCTCGTGGTAGCCTAGCTATCGAACAAAAAGAAAGAAAGAAGAAATAAATAACAAACAGAATAATAACAATAAAGCAGAAGAACATATTTGATAAACAGAAAAAGGCATAACCTCAGATTCAGATTCATTATCATGCTAGGATCATAATTAAATTTCATATCGGAAAATAACTGTACTTGCCTTGGTTGGATTCTAAAAGAAAAAGGTGTTGTAGTTGTTCTCTTTTAATCTTAATCAGAATTGGAGGAAGAAGAAGCACAAGTCCTAGCTTAGGTTTCAGCAGAGTAGAGACGCCATTAATTTATTTTTTAGAGAAGAAGAGAGCAATAGAGGCTAGAGAATTGTGTAAGAGATTTAGGTTTAGGTTAGGGATGTATATATAGGTGTAGGAAGTTATTTAGGACCATTAGATTAACCCTGAATCATGAGAACCAATCAGATGCAAAATCTGCATTTGAGCGAATCGGCCCATGGGTTGACAGTCAAACACCCTGGATTAACCCCTAGTCGACCCAACAGGGCTTGGGTCGACCTCAAAAATGGGCCGGTTTGGTTATTCCCCCTCCCAATTCGTGTTTTGAACTTTTTTGCATATTTATTTATTTAAATATATATATATATATATATATATATATATATATATCTCATATGCATACAAACTTCAAGGCTTAATAACTTCTTCATAATTAACCATTTTCACACTAAACAACTTTTTTTGAAATGCGTTCACACTAAGCCACTTTATAGCCATTCCCCTAAAACAAAAATATGGGGCTGGCGGGCTCGAACTCTTTACCTCTTGTATGCAAGTCACATGTTCTAACCAAATGAGCTACTAAGTCTTTTGCTTACAAACCTTAGAACAATGCTAAACATTATTCTTTTCTCATTCCTTTTTTTCAAATTAATTGTTCTTTAATTTGTTATTTTAATATTCTCAGAAAATACAGGGTGCTACATTCTCCCCTCCTTAAAGGATTTCGTCCCCGAAATCTTCAAGTTAAGAAGAATGTATCCTAACATCCAACATCCATCTACTCAACCATTTAATCACTGGCATCCATTGTCCTTAAAAGGTTTCTAATGCCGTATGAACATATGCAAAGTGTGTGTATATGTTTCTTATCTAATGCAAAATCAGGCGGTCTACTGATCCAGTTGACCTCCTTAATGCGAATCATGTTAGTGCCATGAGTCCAAATATGTATGCAAGAAATCCTATTTGATACACATCATTTCTATATGAGTGCATAACCATTCATCCAAATGCAACATCCATGTGAGGAGTCAATCATTCTACATCCACAAAAATTGAAAAATACACACACATCCATATGCAGTATAAGATTGTTTTTGAGCCGATCTAGTGCCCAGTGTGTGTGTATGCATCCACGAGCAACCACTTGCATCCATTTGCAACCATCAAACATAACATGTCTCAAACACATGTTTACATCCATAGGATTCCTATCTATAGGATGAATACTCGATCAATAGGATACAGTCGAGTGATGGAAGCGAGTACAGATAAAACAAAAACTTGGTTCCCATCAGACATTGGTTGAGAGAATAATTCCCCTAAGTATCAACCCCAAAGACCAAGATCAACATCAGGTTGACACCCAGAGGATTACCCTCTTAAGACAATGTCAAAACTGGAAATCTTAACCTTTTCAGAAATATCCAGATGCTTACAGACTACTAGTACAGATCAAATTATCAAATGATTCTTAGAAAACTAAGCATGGGAAAATCCCACCATATACCTCAAAAACTCAGAATGTAAGCATTACAATCGACTTGACGCCTAACACAGATACCCTCAAACCCCAACCTATCACCAACAGATGAGTCGTAACCCCTATGGGGTTTAAGACTATAACCAGATCAGAAACAAGACTAGTATTAAAGTGCAGAGACTCGACTACAGAATCAGAATGCCATAATCAGAAAGAGTTCTATCTCAATAATCAGATAAGGAAACTAAACTCTCTACGGAAATTTTCATACTTCTATCCTATCCACCAACTATGAGAGTATTCGCCTGCCTTCCCGAAGTAGGTCATGTCCTCTGTCCTTGCCCCCGTTTCTTCTGGCAGTCCCTAGTGAAGTGTCCCATCTCACCACAGTTGAAGTGAGTGTCCTTCCTCTTTCGGCAATCCTTGTTCATATGAGTCAAGCTTCCATAAGTAAAGCACTTTTCTCCTCCTTTATCTTCAGACTTTTCTTCCGTCTTTTGTGTTTCCTTTTTTCCTCCTTTGTGAACCAAGTCCATATCCATAAGATTCTCATCCTTGGGTTGTGCTCCTTAGCCAAACTCCCTCATTCTCATCTTTACTATCCGTGTGTAACATGTTGACAAGTCCCTTGAAAGCGGCCTCCATCGCATGGAAAATCCTACAAAGCTCGAAAGAAAATTAGCCGTAGACTACTACGGCTACAGATGGAAGTCGGGCGCTTATTTGCCCTTTGACCGGTGTCGTAGTCTTATCAAGCCTACAGAACCATGCCGCGATGCGGTTACCTCCCAGAAAGCCGGGAGCCCCGGAGAAAGAAGGAAACAAAGATTCAAACAGAGGATCAAAAGGTAGATATATGGCTTTCGGGGTCAGGTTTTTCAAAAATAAGCTTTACTTTTGAAAATACTTCCTTTTTATAACCTTTTTGAAAATAGTTTTCAAAACTTTTTATCAAATCAGTTAACCTTCAGCTCTGATACCAAGTGTAACACCCCACCTCCGTTAAGGTCACTCACAAAGGGAATGCCTTAACTTTGATGGAGCGTTTTAGTAGACAGAACAAAATGTTACAAGACAGATATGAAATAGTACTTAAAGAACTTTATAACATTATTGCAACGGAAAAAAAATAGAAATAAGTTTGGTTACAACTTTACCAAAAACTCAAGTACATATATATCAGCCTTGTTCAAAACCATCAGAGTACAAAACTTTAAAATCATAATCCCCACAAAACAGAAGCTATAAAGAGCCAAGCCATACTTTAAGAACTTCAAGCAGAAGGAATCCGGATCAAGCTAGAGTATTCCCTCCTTGGAAACCTGGGGGGGAACGCAAGAAAAGAGGCGAAACAACAAGGGTCAGACATAAAAGTCTGGCAAGTCCAGTGACTTTCAGCATATGAACAAATAATAAAAATCATAACACGAAAATAAAGCTGGATAAGAGATGACAGCAACAAGAGTAACAGATATACTTAAACTAAACAAAAGAAACAGGATGATATAAGCTATTACTTTTCACTTCACTGCACTAATACTAGTATAACAGGATTAGGTGTCACCCCAATGTCTAAACTGAAACAGAAACGGGAACGGAATAATTTCCACAGAAGAGAATGCTAGTAATGGGCCTTTACCACCACCAATAGAAAGTACAGAAACAGAATGCTAATAATGGGCCTTTACCACCCGAACAGAAGGTACCGAAACAAAAACTGATTAATCCCTACGGAAACAGAATGTAGAATTAGGTGTACACTAGTAAATGGGCCTTTACCACCCCAACAGACGGTACCACGTAGAAACAGACAGTTGTTACCACCCAACAGAAAACAGACGGTACCCCACAGAAACAGACAGAGCTAAGTGTACCCTAAGTCCTATCCCCTGCGATCGGCTCCCTAATACATAAATACCCTGTGTCAGCCCCACAGAAGGGTGTATCACTCCCTAAAGTGGCAACCTTTGAATGACACATACCTATTTACAGATGTCACGACGTCTTACATCCTCAGAGGTAGACCGGGATCCATGCACGCACATGACCCGGTTGGAACGCACCATCAACACCCCTCGCCATTATCAGAATGAACCTCTTATAATTAGTTTAGTAAGCGTGCCCGGACCCTACCTACTGTTGGGTCATAGTTTTTGATACCAGAAAGGGTTACTGACTAATATGGGTCCCAAACAACATATGACACAAGTAATTTCCCTCCAAACCTTGTGTCCCCAGACTAACATATTTGAGGTTAACTTGTTTACAAGTTCAGACATACAGAGTTCAGATCAACTAGTTCACATATCAGACAACTAAGTTAACAAGATTTCAGACTAACGGATCAGATATACGGATTTAACAGATTTACAGATTTGTCTAACTTTGTATTGGGCCTACAGATGCATGAAACCGGTTTGTTAAATTCATTAGTCCAGTTGGTTTAACCCTATCCACCCAACACATTTTAGACATCATATTTATCTTAGATTAGCATTAATTAATTATTAATGCGCAGAACTCTCACATTAGGTCGCTAGCTTGTGGCCGCTGGATGTGCCGGGCGGTTCCGGGCAGACTTCTGCCACAAGCCAGACATAACCTCATGTCTAAGCATATTTTAGTTATTCCTACGACCTCTCATATTAGACTGACAGTTTGTGGCTGCTAGTTAAGCCGGTTGGTTCCGAGAAGGCTTCCGCCGCAAATGGAGTCTAACCTCGTGTCATAGCCACTTTACTCCCTTACAGAAAATATCAGACTAATTATGTTCATTTAACAAATTTAACTTCTTCTCAATTCGCAGCAGATTAATCAAATTAACATGTTTTACTCAATCTTAGGTTGCCTACAAATTACAATTATTCAGCTTTTCAACAGATTTAACCGATTAGGCGACACAACAGATTTAGCAGATTAGGCAGTTTAACATAATTAGGAGATTTGGCGTTTCAACATATTTAGCAGTTTAGGCAATTCAACAGATTAAACAGATAACAGATTTAGCAGATTAGGCAATTCAATAGATTAAACAGATTTAGCAGATCTAAAACAATCCTTAAGGTTTCATTGACAATCCTTGCCTAATTAAAATTAGGCCTAAATTCACATGCCTAAATCATGGTCATGATTCATAATATGACATATACCCAAATTTTAGTTAAATTTGCATAGTACAGAATATGCTCAAAAATCCCAATCGTGATTCACACATAAATTATGCCAAATATAACCATTAATTATAATGCATGCCACATATCCAAAAATCCCCATTTAGGTGTATTCACACTTAATAGTTATCAAATCTTAATATAGATTTTTACACCTAAGTCATATGCAAATTAATTCTCTTTTTTTCCAAATTATAGACTATAATATGTATAGTATGTCCAGATCTAGATCTTGAATTACAACTTGTACTATGCATCCAAATCAGTTACATGTTCACAGTTAAATTTTACGCCCCAAATCCCATGTCATATGTCCAATATTCTTTATACCTCAAAAATATGTTCAATTATATGCCTCAGATTTATGTTTCTAAGTTGCAACCTATTTTATGTTTTAAGTCACAATAATCCTCTTCTTCCAAGTCATAGGTCATCTTATGCAATATGCCTCAAACTTATGTCCAGAATTACAACATGAGTTGTGTCCTCAAATTAGTTACAAATCAATTATGCCCAAATATGGCTCATTCAATATTCTTACCAAAATTTAGCGTTTATACGTTCATCTCTTATGAGATTTGGCTCAGGCTCGTGGTAGCCTGGCTATCAAACAAAAAGAAATAAAGAAGGAAGAAATACATAACAAACAGAATAATAATAATAAAGCAGAAGAACAGATCTGATAAACAGAAAAGGACATAACCTCAGATTCGGATTCATTATCATGCTAGCATCATAATTAAATTTCATATCGGAAAATAACTGTACTTGCCTTGGTTGGATTCTAAAAGAAAAAGGTGTTGTAGTTGTTCTCTTTTAATCCTAATCAGAATTGGAGGAAGAAGTAGCACAAGTCCTAGCTTAGGTTTCAGTAGAGTAGAGACGCCATTAATTTATTTTTTAGAGAAGAAGAGAGCAATGGAGGCTATAGAATTGTGTAAGAGATTTAGGTTTAGCCTAGGGATGTATATATAGGTATAGGAAGTTATTAGGACCATCAGATTAACCCTGAATCATGAGAACCAATCAGATGCAAAATCTGCATTTGAGCGAATCGGTCCACGGGTTGACATCCAAACACCCTGGATTAACCCTAGTCGACCCACCGGGGCTCGGGTCGACCTCAAAACGGGCCGGTTCGGTTATTCCCCCTCCCAATTTGTTGTTTTGAACTTTTTTGCATATTTATTTATTTAATTTTTATATATATCTATATATATATTTCTCTCATATGCATACAAACTTCAAGGCTTAATAACTTCTTCATAATTAACCATTTTCACACTAAACCACTTTTTTGAACTGCGTTCACACTAAGCCACTTTATAGCCATTCCCCTAAAACAAAAATATGGGGCTGGCGGGGATCGAACTCCTTACCTCTTGTATGCAAGTCACATGTTCTAACCAAATGAGCTACTAAGTCTTTTGCTTACAAACCTTAGAACAATGCTAAACATTATTCTTTTCTCATTCCTTTTTTTCAAATTAATTATTCTTTAATTTGTTATTTTAATATTCTCAGAAAATACGGGGTGTTACAACGTATGAAAGACAAAAGTAAAAAATCTATAAAACCCATGAAAATAGATTATCATCGATCAACAAAGAAGCCAAAAGGAATAACTATTTTTCCAGCAAGTGGCGGGCATCTGACTACCCTGATATATTTCAACAATGCAAAGATATCACAGTATACTGAGTCAGCTTTTTACAAACTTAATTAGTTAATATAATTCTTATAAACTTATTCAATTTTTTATTTTTTTATTTTTACAAAACATAGTCAATTTGTTTGATTTTATAAAAATTGCTTAAATTTGTTGGATTTTATAAACATATTTGCTTTATTATATATATAAATGATCGCTGCCATTTTTATTTATAAAATTTGAATTTTATTTTGAATATAGAATAATATGTTATAATCTTTGAATAAACCATTCCTTGTAAAGATTAAAAAAACTATTTTTATTCCTATAAAGATTAAAAAATACTATTTTTATTCCCCATGTAATCCAAGATAAACAGTAGACAATGATAAATTTTGCAAGGTGCTTAAACAATAAACTGAATATAACTAAACCAAAAAAAAAACAATGATAACAGCTTGTTCTGGAATCAAACAATATTTACATACACCATTAACTGTAAAAAATACATAACAAATCGTACCATGAACCAACAAACAATCATTGTATGATAGTATGATACCTTGCAAATGGTGTCAAATAAGACATCTGCTTCCACAAACTGATTTTTATTACGGTCCCGTTCAAGGTAATAGGAACATCAACATCCTGCATATGTATATTTAGAAAAGAACCATTATTAGAAACTAATATCTTATGGCCATGAAAAGAAAAAAGAACTAATTAACAAATAGATAGTAACAAAATTTGTTTGTTCCAAGTTTGTTCTAGAAACATTGACATTTCCAGAAATCAGCGTTTCGTCTCATATTTATTTTAATCTTCCTGAGTATTCCCAATAATGAAGTCATAGAACATACATTTAGCATATTGCAATAATGAGGACTTTATTTCCTGCAATACAATTAATTCACTCACTAAAACATTAAAAAGAGGACTTGTACGTTACCGTTGGAAATCAGTGCTCAGGGGTTGCTTCCTGTGCTATTATTACCGTGTCATCCACAGACGTTTTCCTTGTCTGCCCTCATCATTACTACGTCTTTTATTTTCTTAACAAAAAAAGAAACAGTTAGTATAGTACTAAGTTGTTATAAAATGGTATGATAATCATGCAAGACTATCATTTTATGAAATGCCATAAGGAAGGAAGGATGGGAGAAGATTGAAGGTAATAGATACAATCAGACTGCCAACACCAACATTTAACAGTACTGCACTTACCAAAGTTTTGGCCAGCATGATTTTAGTGCTCAAGAAGGGGTTTCCCTCCTTGATAACTCTTTTTTTCCTGTAGAATTCACATCCTGTGCATAATTGGATTTCCTGCAATATCTCCTGTATAAAAAAATTAAAAATAAAAACAAACTACAAAATGCTTTGTGTAAGCATAGAATATAAGATAATGTTCATATTCACAAAGACGAAAACAATCTGTAATTCCTTTGCAAATTGGTACATTAGGAAGCTATATACTATTTTACAGGGCTTCGCTGCACTCCTTAAAGCAGATATTATGTAGCCCATATTTCCAATGTAGCAATGTCAGACATATTCAAATATAAAGCCTATGAAGGTGGCAGTGCTTAGCCATTCATAGAAAAAAGACAAAATACATCCATTTTAAAATTTCATTTTTACTTATTATTATAGTTAATCTTCCTTCTGTGCAACAAATTCTTGTCTAAAATCTAAACCATGTATTCATCAGCTATTATTCTTCTATATCGTAAGATAAAAAAGCATATTTCATCATGTTGAAGAAGCATATGTTTTAAGAGAGATGCTAGACGTAGTGTAACACCCCACTCCCGCTATGGTCACTCGCTAAGGGAATGCCATAACATCGGTGGAGTATTTTAAGTGAATATAGAACAGAGAAATTACAGCAAGACAGATATAAGTAATACTTGAAAACTTAAAACATCATTTCATTGCAGCGGAAAGTAAAACATGTTTGGTTACATCACAAAACCATAATAAGAGTCAAGTACAAAATATCCATCCTGATAAATAAAAATACATAATCCCAATACATGAACTGATAGCCATAAAAGAAAAAGGGTAAGCTGAGCTCTACATCTAGGGTCCAAGCTCCAAGAGAGTAATAAAAGCAGCCTGATCAAAGCCCACTCGTGCTGGGCCCACTCTGAGAACCTGAGGGTTGGGAAAAAAAGATAAAAACACGGGGTCAGACATAAGTCTGAGCGAGTCCTATAACTTTAACAATGCAATCATTAAAGTAATTAGGGTATGATATAACTTAGTACGGTGTGACTGGGGATAAATGACTACACTCAGTAGCCAATCAGACTTAGAATGAACTAAGATAACGATAAAGACGCATTTACCCACCCAAGGATAATTACTACACTGCACCACACCAGTCATTCCTACTTAAAGGTTGATCCCTCCCAAGGACTTAGTAAATTTACCCAGTAGTTTCGTGTACCCCTAGCTGACTACATAGGTGCCGCCTGCCCTATCTCCACTAGGTGTACCCACTACTCCCAAGCGATCGGCTCCCTACCGTAGATACCCGTGCTGGACCCACAATGGGGTGTATCACTCCCCATAGTGGCAACCCGATACAACAAATGGTGCACGGATTATATCTACACGATGCAACAACGTCTTACCTACCAGCCCGGGTCCACACACGCATATGAAACCCGTTGGACTCGCGTTGCCACCGCTACCCCGTTTTGGCCTCTTATAGTCAAGCCCAATATGCGTGTCCCGTCCTCGACTTGGGTCGAGCCACAAAGATACGTTTGGGATATTGGTTGAAATGGGCCCCCACAAGCTACCACCTAAGCTTGTCATTTCTAGTGTATACCACTTAACCCTTTAATCATGTTTTAATTACATGTTCCACTTTGGTTAAGTATTCTAATCGTATTTTCTATTGCCACCCAAGGCAACCACTAGATTTCCACATGCCACCCAAGGCACCCACTTAACCCCTCATGTCCCTCTACATGCTAATATGGTTAAGTGTTTCTTAATTAATTAATTAAGATCATGACCTCATAAAGACCTCTCACATTAGACCATCTTTTATGACTGCTGGATATGCCGGTTGGGTCCGGGCAGACTTCCGTCATAAAAAGGGTCTAACCTCGTGTCTTTACTTTAATCACGTATTTAATTTATGACAAAGACCTCTCACATTGGGCCAATCATTTGTAGCTACTGGATTGCCGGTCGGTTCCGGGCAGACTTCCGCTACAAAAGGGTCCAACCTCGTGCCTTAGTTGATTAATTACACCTAATTAATCACCCCCATAATTAATTGTCCCTAATTAATTACATATTTTTAAGAATATGGGTAGACCTAACTCAATAGGTAAATTCCCAATTCCATAGTATGGGTAGACTAACTTAATAGGTAAATTCCCAACTCCATAATATGGGTAGACCTAACTTAATAGGTAAATTCCCAATTATGTCCATTCATTTTATTTTATGCTTAAGCATACCAACTTTACACATTTCTATTAACATGCATATTAACCCCATCGTTTCCCACGTAATTCGTTCTCATGACATGTCATATAAATGGGAAGATTCACTATAAATGTAATGGGTTCAATCTTAGCACAACGTTGGCATTTACATGGGTTTAAAAGGCGTCAACTTGCATCATATCATTAAACCCAACTAGCATAAATCATTAACCCAAACTTGCATATGAACTTGCATATAAACTTGCATATGAACTTGCATATGAACTTGCATATAAACTTGCATATGAGCTTGCATAACATGTCATACATAGAGGCAACCTTGCATATGTTATGCATATTATAAAAAGAGACAAACTTGCATATGAACTTGCATATAAACTTGCATATAGCTTGCATAACATGTCATACATAGAGGCAACCTTGCATATGTTATGCATATCATAAAAAGAGGCAAACTTGCATATGAACTTGCATATAAACTTGCATATAAACTTGCATATGAACTTGCATATAAACTTGCATATAAACTTGCATATGAACTTGCATAACATGTCATATCATAAAAAGAGACAGACTTGCATATGAACTTATAACGTATGACAACCACAACATGCATAGATCCTCATTTACATCCATAGCCTCCTAATATCCTATCCTAATTAATTTAGCAATTGCTTGCTAAAGGCATAGGAACTCACAAATAACTAATTAGCACTCCAATGAGGAAGATTAAGTTGCTAGAGTGGATTAGAACTTGATTAGAGTTGATTTGAGATGCCAACTTCCTCTCAAATTTGGTGGAGGCTCCTTCTAGTTTTGATTTGACGGCATGAGGCCCTTGAATCTATTTTTAGTATGAATTAGGGTAGTGTTAGGGTGTATTTATAGATTAGGCAAGTGTTTTAGGCCATTAGATTAACCCTAAATTAGATTAGGACCATCAGATCTCGGAAGCTTCTAGAGAATAGCCCAAAACACAGCCAAACCCTAAAATGGTGCACCAGGTTAAACTGGCCGAGCACCCCCTGTCGACACCCAAGTCGACAGGGCTGTCGACTTGGTCCTAGCCAAGTCGACTGCCCAGTCGACAGGGCTGTCGACTTGGGTAGGTAGGCGGGAATTTTTCCCCCCTGCGCCCAATGGCTCCAATTTCGAAATTTAAACCTGAATTTTAAATCTGTTTTGAACTTTGAATTTTCTGCAAACTTCATTGGGCCATAACTAGGCCATATGGACTCCGATTTTCAAAATTTCGGACTCTATTTTGCGTATTTTTCCGAGACGAACGCAATGACACAGCCTGTTTCCCCCAATTCTCACATCTGAGATTATTTATTCTGAAATTAGTGAATTTTAGCATTAACTGAAATTCGGGGTGTTACACGTAGTGCATCAAAACATGAGAATTAGAGGAACAACTATTGCATGTGGCGTGATTTCTCAATACAATCTCAAAGAACCAATCTGAGTCTGCAGCTTAACGAATATCATGTGGAAGGCATTGAGATAAAAGGGTTCTCGGTGATGCATTGCATGCCCGTATATCCAAAATTTTACAAGGACATGAAATTATATATAAAAGAAGTAAAGATTACTTATGTTGAGTGGGTTGTAAGCAGTCATTTTACAGGTTGAATAAGTATCGATCATCATTGCCTGATCAGATTAAGGGCACTTTTTGCACTTTTCAGAAATGAACTCCCTTCCTTCATATCCAAACCTACACCGAATTTAATATTTTAACATATTTGTTTGATGCTATAACATCAACTCCATTAATCCTAAAAAAACTACTATGGCTATTTAATGATTTGAACCATTATAATACACAATTACTTATAATCCAACACAAACCTTTTTTCATTTCAGTGTTTACTACAATAGCTATTGATGACTACTGGAGACAGTCGCATATAATATCTGTAAGAAATACCAGAACCTATGATGAATGTCCATGTACTGTGCTCATAACCAAAGATTACTCATTCCAGAATAACATAAAGAGTGTTATACGAGTTAACAAGCAATATTCAGTAGTCGAAAAACATCTACATTCATCTATGTATTGATAGCATCAGGAAGTATAATAATGATATTTTGAGCAATTCTTACTCCATCAAGCTAGCATTACTCATCAAATCCAAAGCTCTATTGGTGTGTTCCATGTATTGAGCTTTTGGATTAAGCATCGACGATATTCTCCTATGATTTCTATGACTTCTAGACATCATTTGATCACTTCTCCGTCTACTTTGTTTCTTTGTTCTCCAGTCGAACAAAAAGTTCAACCTGCAAAAATAATTTATATGTTATTGAAATATTTGAAACTCTTAAAATTGTGTGGGGGGGACTAAACAGAAGAATATGACAGGCAGTCAATATTACTTATAGTTAAATCCCCATGTAATAAAATTACCCCCTAGTTACTTAGACTAACCAGCAGCATAAAACAGAACAAATAAACATAAAAAATAAATATAATGATACACTAAAAACTATGTAGATAAGATAGCTAGATAGACTAGTGCAATATTCAAAATAATTACATGATGGCATGACTAGCTATACGTAAATTAGCCAGTAATGTTGTTACTCAAAATAATTCAATTTATATTTGTTAGTGGTTTGATATTCTTGAATATATTTTTCTCAACTGATAAAACATTTTATTTCTAAGTTTTGTTACCATAAGTAGAAGTCAAGTTATTGAAATATGCAGTTGAGAAGAAAATTTTAAATTTATGGATTAATATTAGTAAGAAAAGAGTATGTTTTTCTAAATTTGAATAAGCCTAATAAAATATTTCATTTTAGTAGCTATTTTGCAGTGTAAAACAATTGTTTTAGCATAAATAATCAAATAGGCATTGTCCCAAATTTAATGAAGCTGAAATAGTGTTTTTAATGAGTTAAACAGTTAAAACAATACTTTTTGGAAAACATATCCATAAAGCCCAGAACATTTCTTAAGAATTATATATATTACTTTTCGTAAATAACTAGCATTTTAAAATTTTCAAGATGTCATTTTCCATTAACAATTATTATCTTAATTCCATAAAATCATAGAATCACTGGTTTTAGGCTAAAAAAACAAATCTGAAAATTTGATAAGCGCACAAATGAAACAACGATTTATGAATACGTGAACGAGGGGGGAAATATGATGGAAAACATGATTAATGTATAACTACAGATTGATGAACTGTTGGTGATGTCACAACACTTAACTAAATAAATTTGATGAATTTAGAAGGTTCCGTCCAATGATATAATATAATACATGGTTTATAAAATTGCGGATGTTGTTCATGTTCATTGCAGGATGTCCAGTACCAAAATTATAGTAAATGCCTAAGCTTTGTTTTTCATAAGCTTATGAAAACATAACAAAGAAGCCAATTGATATATTACATTTTAAATGGTTGATGTTGTTACTAAATCTCTAGATGTAGCCGTCAGTTCGAAACCTTATTCAATAAATTGAACATACTAACTGTTCTCAAATCAGAAATGAAAAAGACATGTGCTAGTGTAAGGCACACGCCTTACCTTCATGTTTTTTATTTTACTTTAATTCAACTTGTTCCCCTTAATAGTCTTGTTTTTATTCTCAAGAGAAAAACAGCATTAGAAGCACCTTTGCATCTAAGAGGTTGAACCTGACTAATCCTTGCATCTATAAGAACATCTCAAGTTAGTGGTTACACTTTACAAATATAATATGTATCTATAAGTTTGAACTTATGTACCTCTCGAATTCGAGCTCGTGTAGTAATTGGATTATATATTGGGTATTTTATGTCCTAAACTTGAAATGTTCATTGCTGATTATCACTGCACATACTTGATTTTGTGTAAGGTTAATTTAACCTTTTTTTTACATAGTGCATTCATTAAATTATTTCCTACTGTGGAAATGTTCTTACTATTAAAGTGAAGTTGAGCACTTACATTCAATCTTAAATCCAATCACTTCCTCTTTCTGGATATAATAAGATACAGCCAATCTAAATAGTACTCAATAGCGTGCCCATCTAAAGGCTACAAAAGCTTGTTCTAAACAAGTTAATTTATAAGTATATAATAATACCTCTTATGGCAGTTGAAATCGGAGAGGCATGGATGTTTACTGCCTTCATGGACTGGGATCGACCGCGTGAGAGAGATTATGGCACCGATAGACTCTATCGTCCTTCGTGATTTTGGAACCCCGATTCACGATTGCTATTTTGATGAAGGATGACATCAGCGATTTGGAGGGAGATGCGAGATCGACCATGAGCCAAGTAGCAATTTTAAAGGACATGAGATAAGTTGAATACCTGGATTGGAGGCAGGGCGTTATCCTTTGGAGGCGGAGGCAATGCTAGAGGAGACTTGTATGCTGAATTGAATCAGAGATGACCGATTTCCAATGAATCGAAATTTCTAGGGATTTAGGGGTAATGTTGAATGTAACTGAGAGGATTTTTTTAGTTTGGCGGCCTAAGTTTTATCTTATCCCGCGTTCCTTTTTCGCTCCTGCTTTTTCTATCATGAATGGAAACATAGCGGAATAGACATATGTATAGCATAGTTTATTTGTTATTTCCTCTGCTCCCTTTATACAACACAATTTGTGCACTATTATTTTTTCTTCAATTATTTTATTATAGAATTTTAATGTAAAGCAGTGATATAATGTGTATATATATATATATATTAAATTTTCTTGTAGTGTGTTGGGGGTTATGGCTTTAAAATTATGTACTCTGAAGGCTTTTGTACAAGACTGATATTATGTACTTGGTTTTGTTGTTTTGAAGGTGTAACCAAACCTATTTCTATTTCCGCTGCAATAAATTTACTTTAAATTTTGAAGTACCATTTTATTTATATCTGTCTTGTGATTTCTGTTCTATACTCTTATAATGCTCCAAGGAACTTAATGCATTCCCTTTGTGAGTGACATTAACGGATGTGGGGTGTTACAGTACTCTTAGTACCAGTAATGTGTAATCTACCGAAACCCACAGATGGATGTACCCCGCTCTCTGGTAACACACTGATGGTTTAAACAGCGATAGAGATAAGCCAATACTGGCATCCCCCAATCATATACTACAGTCCTATCAAAAGTCAAATCAGTCCAGTGAGCAAGATGTTCGATGGGTTTAAAAAAATAGGTTACCCATCAAATATATAATAAAGAGTCGTGCAATCTCTAAAAGGTGTTTTTCTTTCCCTGGAACATCGATTAAATCAATGATGGTTTTTTAATAGCACTAGCTCTCAGCTGTAATCCAAGAGTCAAAGCGTGTTGTAAGTCAAGATGAGGGAATAAACGGATAATAGGTATGATCATTGATAGTGCTCATCATACAGTAAGGTCTCCCCCAAGCCTACCGAAATTCCAGTAAGAACTGTAAAATCTAACCGAGTGATGCCTAACCCACCAAACCCAAAATGAAATGTGTGTGTGGTCATTTATCAACACGATGCTATCGCCCTAATCAACTAAACATCCAAGTTTAACAAGTTTGTTATACCTAATAATAAAAAAATATGATTAAATGAAACTATTTAAAATTAAAAAATAATTTGATGATAGCTAAGTGAACACGTACCTATGAAGTCATCATGTAACGAACCGGGATTTTCGACTCCGAAAATCAACATCAAACTATCATGTTGACCATTCAGACATCGAACATTCCAGATCATTAATAGAAAGAAGTTAGAGGGTGAGATAAGAAAGAAAGAAATATTAGAATAGAAGAAGAAGAAGAACACAACACAACACAGAGTCTCACATCGCAGCGGAACAAAATATAATACAGAAATAAATCTTTATTGAGAGCTTTTAAAATACTTACAATATCAGAGTACACATCTGGACAGTGATAATAATCTGTCCTCATATAACACACAGCGGAATAGTAATATCATACGTCTGAACTCTTCCAGCTCGTCTCTTCACAGCAGTCGATAACCCGAACCTGTACAACCCGGTCTAACCCGAGCATTTACAAAACACCGGGTCAGTCTGGTGAACCAGAGTGAGATAAACTCGCACAGTAATAAGGTTAAATCATCCAGTCATGGTTTTTAAGTTCAAAATCTTTTCGAAAGAAAAGGATAATCATAAGACCAAATCCACACATAAACACGGACGGCTTTTACCTTACGATAACCCAAAACAGTTTTGAAACCAATATCTTTTCTGATATTATAATAATGTCTAAATACAAGTAAATATCAATCTAGTAGAACGCTTGCATCTCACGCTCTACATATATAGTATACAATCAAAACCCGCAGGCGCTTATTGGAGATTGGATTCCAACTTGACAAGGTATGGGTCCACCTTCCGATAGTGTATCTCTAGAGACGAATACACTGGGTTCAACAAGAACTTCTTGCAACCCGGCCCTCACATGACCGACCACCCATTTCGCTTGAGTGTATCGAATGTATATCACCGACGGTTGGGATCAGCAACCGTCTCCCGACAAGGGACAGCATCGAAACATAGATTTAAGAAACAAATAGGATTTCCTCTAGATAGGTGATCATACACCCTAATGGGAGCGACCCACATAGCCATGCTGCCTGCCCGATTTTTGTCATTTCCCGGTTGATGAGGCTTGAGGCCAGAATTAACTCTTGAACATCTGGTCGTCATTCACTTTGAATGCCACATCGTCAAATCCATCAGATATCACTAATTGATATCCACAAAAATACTCTAGCTGGAAGCTAAGAGAACGGCGATTCCCCGCCAACAACTATCGTACGTTTGAAGAAATCAACGTACGTGATCCTTTGGAAATACTCTGTCAGACATCCGTCCATACAAGTCATCCAGGAACAGGATGAACCGAAGGTACTCTCCTACTGCATCTCATATAGGAATCACCCCATGGATCAGTAGCGAGAAGTCCTTGCACTCGTGGATTCCAACCACGACCGAACCACAGTTTATCTCTGGCCGCTAAACCAGAGATTCTTAGCAGTTCCTCCGCTTATGAAAATCCACGGTCTTCAATGCTCCATCTCGACCGTCTTCAAATATCTTCACGTATTTGTTGGTCGGAATGGTTTTCGAATATAAATTCGATCCCGGTCTTTCCATACCAACAATCGTATTGGGAGGGTTTGATAGTCGGTGTTTTAACTATCAAAATATACAGTGTTTCAAACATGACACTCCAATGAGTTCACTAATTCAGTATTCAGCATCACTTGGCCTTTAACAAACTAATTTCCTTTTTGTTAAATTGAAACTTCCAATTCTTTTAAATATTCAAAAATATGATATCTGAATACTTCTAATTCGATTTAACTCTAATCGATTAACTCTAATTGATTAACTAATACTTGACTTAAAACCACTCGCTTGACTCTAGATCACAGCGATCACAATGGTTACGCCTGATTCCCTCAGGAAACATCCGACCGCCGTAGGCTATCTGCAGCCCTGCGAATTACGCTAGCAGTCGTACGCAATGGCAACTTACCTTGAATACTATGTTTGACTAACTTTAGCTCGAATAACTATATTCAATACACATTTAAATCTTCTTTCAAATCATCTTTAAATTCGGAAACCCATTAGTTTTAACAAAGAAATTTATAACACATATGTTATAACAATAGCATTATAATTACTATTTAGATTTACAAAACAACAGCGCTATAATCGCTGTTTAGGTTGACTACCCATTTACTATAGCAAAAGCTCTACAATCGCTATATTAGATTTACCAAACATATATTATAACTATAGCGCTAAATCGCTGTTGTTTACAAAACACTTATTAAGGTTTAACCATTCATCCCATTTCTTATGCTCAAAATAGTAGATCTGATTAACATCAGAACAAATCGAAGTCTTAAATAAATAAAATATTTATTTATTTACTTTTGTTTTATAAACCTTTATTCAAAATAATATATTAAAATCCAACTCCAGTTATAAAGTAAATTTTATAACTTCATCTTTATTGATTCACCTGACGGTGAATCAATATTTATAACACGATTGATTTTATAGGCCATACGCTGCCAACTACCCAACCAATATCACCTCATTGGTTCTAAACTAACAGATGTTGAACATTCAATAATCAACCATCAAATCAATCACACAAACAGATCAGTTCATATATGAGAATATGAAAATAAATAATACATTTGAGGAATCCGGTTGGATCTCTCCAACCTGTTCTTCTCTGTATTCAAAACGGTTATCACAAACCAGGTCAAACAATCCCATTTAACTGATATATCATAGCAATTAGCAACCATTTTACATCAACTAACCAACAAAACATTTTCATCAGTTCCTCCAGTTCAAACGAAAACACGTTTATTTTATAAACGTGACCAACCAAGGTGAGTTACCTTTATTGGAACCAATCGTTAAAAATAACGATTTGGTACTTCACTGAAATTAAACACAGTTTAATTTCATTGGTTAAATCAATAGTTAAATAGATAACTAGCAAAGCAGTCAACCATTGGCAAGCAGAGCACACAAAATAGGAACCCAATTTATATAAAATATAAATGGGAAAATACTGAGTGAGTTTAACTCACCTTGTTCTGATTCACCGTTGAATGGTTCGTTTTTTTTTTTTTTTTTTTTTAGTTAAATTCAACAGTCGTTAAATTCAACTAAAAAATCTCGTCGCCTCCAACCCAGTCCAGGTTAGTTCCAGAATATTAGGCTTGCCAAAACAATCCCGTCGGTATATGGTTCGTCGGATTCTGTTGAGAAATGTATGAGTTATAACTATCTTAAATAAAATCCTTTAATTAAACTAGTTAACTATCAATTAACTAATTTAACTAACTATTTATTTACCTTAAGTAAACCAAATTAATTAACTCTATTTAAACTCAAATAAATAATTAATTAGCTTAGGTATTAATTAAACCCTTAATCTAATTATAATTTAACAAATTAAAACCCTAATTAACTCGATTACCGAATATATGTTTTAAATATTTAACTTAATAACTAACTACTTACAGTTTTATACTTTGGCGCAGTAACTTACTTAGGTACACTCCTAACCCATATTAGGATAAGTTAAAACTTAATTAGGAAATTTTTAATTGGTTTTCTTCCTTTGTATTTCTACCTGCAAGAAGTTTGCACCGCATCTTCATCATCCCAGACCACTGTTCTTGCCGCCCATCTGCTCTTGCCGCCCTCTCTGCTTCTTCCTTCTTCTCACTTGCGGAAGACACTACAGAACATTATTCTTTTCCATTTTTTTTTTTTTTTCTTCTAAAAAGAAATGCTTCCGATAGAAATATTTGAGGAGAAGGGCGTCCGTGCCCTTGGATTTGAAGCTAAGAAGAAGATAGAAGTCCTGTATTTATAAGAGGAGAGAAACGTGATGGCCACGGTCTGATTTTTTTTTTTTTTTATGTATTTATTTATATATGTTTAGGTCGGCTAAGCAGCATGTGCGTGGGAATTCCAATAAAAAGCTTGGTCGGCACTGCATGGTGACTTGGTTGGCATGTCTGGTACGGATTGATTTTATTTTTATGTCAAGCTGCTACTTACATTTGTAGATAGGCCTGCGCAAGCATGAATTGTATTGTCTTGGTAGCTGTCTGATTGTACACAGCATGTGCGCTGTTCAGGGATGAAGAAAATACGTAGGTGCGGTTGTTTAACGCAAAGAATAAGGGATATTATGGTATTTATAGTATAGGGTTCATTAAAATATTCACATATATTATAACGAAACTTTGTTGCAAAGTAACACACCGAAAACACAACAAACGACTTTCGTCTACTGATAAAAAAGCTATTCTTGATGTAAAAAGATATTCCGGACCCAATGGGACAAGTTTCGTCGCAATCCGAGGTCGTATGGAAAATTTTCCTTTATGAAACCAGAAATGAACACACGTTAAATTTTTCTGCGGTCACCAGATAAATCAGATCCACTTGAAACTGCGAACATCGATAATAACTTTTCGATACGAACCCAACGGCACTAATTTCGTCGCATTCTGAGACTGTTGCCCCGGTAAGCTGTTTTTACCCCGAACCGCTATACCCCTTTTTACACCAAATTTTCCAGTCTCTAAAAATAACAAACTATATACTTATCCTGACTCTAATCGACGATACGAATTCAACGGAACTGGTTTCGTGGCCTAATTCGATCATCTGCTCAAGTTACACTCAAATGTCCCTTTATTTAATTAAATGCGTGCTATAGAATTTGAACGGCCGTTTATAGCTACCGTGGTCACATACGACATCGGTTTTCCACGCAATTCACCACCGTACAATAATTTAACGATACGGTTCTAATGAAACTGATTTCATCGAAATCTGAGTCCGTTTGCAAAACGGCTATTTTAAAGGCCTATAATTTAATAACGATTTTCCATAGCGACTATTTCAAAATTTGATTTGACCATAACTACCAAACTATAACACGAAATCTGGATTTTTCTCTTTCATATGAAAACTATCGTCAATACGGTCCCAACGTGTCTTGTTTCACAGAAATCCGACTTATATCGAATTCTGTATTCTCGGTTGAAGTTCAAAACTCTATATTGCGAACTGCACGCCATTTTCAAGCTCGAATTTATATTATATATAAATTATAACGTTCAACTTCGCTTTAATAACGAATTCAATATTAAATTCCATTAATATTTTCAATATAATATTTAAAACTAATTTAAATATTCATATTCAAATGGTCGAAAAACACGGGTCGTTACATTCTTCCCCCCTTAAAATAATTTCGTCCTCGAAATTGCTAAGGTTAGAAAGAACGTTATAAACGCACCAACTTTTAAATCCAATTTATTTTTAAATTAGAAACCAATTCAATACTGTTATATAGATATTTTCAAAAATATTGAAAATTTTCTAACACTTTAAATTTCCGAAAAATTTTGCCAGCACCTCCTCTGTACGGCTCAATCGGTACAACCACACCTCGCCTCTCTGGGCCTTCTCCAACCCAAAAGAAAATAAAACAGCCAAGCGGCTTGCCAAACAGGCTCAAAAATCTCATCAAACTCATATAAAAATAAACGTGTACCTTTTTGTTGGGCATATCTTTATATCCTTTCTGTCTGCTACTCTGTCAGCATATACAACTGCATTCCCAAACAAAATTTCAACTTTATCCTCAAATCTAAATCTTTCGCGTGTCCAAGCCAAATCCCATTCTCAACTCAATTTCCAACCATTTTCAATTTCAACTCTTAACTCACCAGTCCAACACCATTTCAGATTCCTGTCTCAGAATTCAAAATCTGATTCTACTTGATATGTTATATCGCGATCCAACTTCCAGTTAATTAGTTTCAATTCAATTCATATTTGCTTCCCACATTTCTATTTAATTTTGCCTTGGTCAAACAATTTCCCCGGGAGTTTTTAAACAGTTCATCTCTTTCAAAAATCAAATATTCCTTTTCAGGATTCAAAACAACTTGTTTTTCTCAAAGCAATTCAAAACAAGATTTTTGGTAGTAATCCGTCACTTAGAACTCGAAAATGAACACTGACAATGGCGCGCACATCATCGGAATCTATTTTCCAGCTATCGAAGTGAGTTCAATACTATATCACTTTCAAAACCAGTTCTAAACACTTTCATTTTGAAATCCATTTCAAAATATCCTTTGCAAGGCTTGTAAAACAATTTAAAAACCTCCCAGGATTTTAAAATTCTCATATATTAAGTCCAATTCCATTTATGAACACTTTTCCCAAATTTCAGCATTTTACTTTTAGTTCTGATTTAATTCAGATTCAATTAATCTGCTTTTATATTATACGAATTTGAATTGGTTATTTATATAACCATTTCAATTATAATCAACCAACACATCCAATATACCATAATATTTCCAATACATATATTTCCTTTATATCAAAATATAATTTGGGTAAATTATTTCACTTACCCTCTTTAAAACATATCGTGACGACCCATCGTATTCGAGTGCTTATAAACTCCTATCGATACAGTGGATCAAACTGATCGACCAGAACTCATAAACAACTCAACCGATAAATCTCCACAATATAAAACAATTTTTATAAAATCTACAAATACGTTCACTCGTATATACACTCTCAAACTCAATCTAGGGTATTGCTAACCCCATCTCTACTGAGTCACGCCACAGAGCCAAGGTAATCACTTAACCAATAGCTCTGATACCACTGTAACGAATCTGGAATGTTCGATGTCTGAATGGTCAACATGATAGTTTGATGTTGATTTTCGGAGTCGAAAATCCCGGTTCGTTACACATCAAGACCTACTTCACCTAGAAATGTGTGTATAATGCCAGTTGTGTCATAAGCGCAAATCTTAGAATATAAATGAATAATGGTTGGCCATGAACCACGTGTTTTGTCTCATCGTGCCTATTTATAAAAGGGTCGATTTATTATTTCTAATCTGTACAGTATTGCAATTAAATGTTAAATTTTTTTAATAAACTTACATCTTCTTCCACGCGCGTGCTAATATGCTCTTGGTTGTTTGGAAGTACACGAAAATTGGTAAGCTCTTTGCTTGGCCCTAAATTATGATCAATGTTTGGATCCAGATCCTTTTCCTCTGAAGCTCGATGTCGTCTAGCTACTTCTCGTTGAGGAGGAGGTTTGGCTTCTTCTTCAATTGGGGCATGCTCTTCTTAAATTGGGGCATGCCCTTGTTCAGGAGGCACATTTGCACCACTTCGACTCCCGCTGCCTCAGAATGCTCATAGTGCTCTTCTAAATCTTCTCATATTTTTTTGACTCATGGATGATGGTGGTATGGTGGAAGGACGGGAAGGAGGAAGGGGAAGAAAATTTATGTGGTGAAAATAGTGACCCATAGCTGGCCTATTTATAGCTAGCTATGGGTGCCGGCTATGTAAAAGCCGACTAAGGTAACGGTCTGGATTTAATTTTAGACAGTCACGTGGATTACAATCCAACGGCGTTGGATTGTAATCCACGTGAGACCCTTAGCCGGCTTAAAGAAAGTCGGTTAAGGGTAACACACCAACCTCATTAACATGTAAAAGTGTTTATTTTTATGCTCATATCTTATCTTTATTGTAAATAAATAAATATTTCTTTGGGTATTTATTGTGTGTTTTCATAGGTTATTCAATAAATGTCTCTTTTATCTAATTAAAGAACACGTGCTAAGAAAAAGGTACTTATCATATCAACACTATCTCAATTGCAAAAGATGTTGTAGATCAATGGTAAAGACCGGGAAATTTGAACAGAGTGACCGGAGTTCGATCCCTATCAGGCCCTATTTTTGCTGAAGAAAGGAAAACGGATATATACACACCGCCTCCTTTGCTCCGAAGAATATATGGACTAGTGATATTATATATATATATATATATTCATATGTATGTATATAATATGTGCACTAATGAAGATTTGAAGAGTTGGGCATATTCTTCTCAAGGAAATCAAAGGAAATCATTTATATTCACTTGCCATGTAGAGAAGATTTGATAGGGTCATCAGTAAATCAGAATCCAATCATATCTTTTGTCTTTGTAAAGATAATATTTTCATAGATTTTTCTTAGGCCCATTATTCACGTAGATAGGAGACTACATCCCCTATACATACCCGTGTATTATCATTGTAAATTTTTATCCAAGAATTGAGAGTTTTTCTTTACTATACTTCTCTTGGGTCTAGTAAATTTGTGTTGTCTATTCAATTAGATTTGGTAGAGCACAATTTACTATTGAAATTTACTTTTCTCATTAGTGATTGACTGTCTGATTAGATTCAACGAAAATCCTAGTTTTTATTTCTGTTGTTTATTTGCTTTCTGCGGTTTTTATTTCAGGATTCATTTTATTTTTCTATCATTGAATTTATTATAGATCCGATTAGTGAATTCAATTGTTGTTTTAATTTGTTTTCAATTGATAATTCTGATTTGGTCATTAACTCAATTAGATTTGTTCTGAATCAAATTGCAATTTCAATTTTAATTTCAATTTTAATTTCAATTTTAATTTCAATCAAATCACTAAATTCGTATAACTCACCCATGAAGTTATATAAATAATACATTTTAATTTTCCTCCCTATGTTCGACCTGCATATGACACACATGTGCACTTATAGTTATTTATAATAAATTTGCGCTTTTCAATTCCAGGAAAATAGGCAGAAGGAAAAAGTTAGAGAAAAATTTAGGCTGAAGGACAAGAAGTTTGGATTTTAGGCTGAAGGGCAAACTTTAGTGTAAATGATGAAATGACGATGGGACCCTGAAGTCCTTGATTTACACTAAAAAGTGTCCTTAAGCCTAAAATCCAAACTTCTTGTCCCTGAAACTAAATTTTTCTCTAACTTTTTCCTTCTCCCTAAAAACCCCTTTCTATCCCATGGGAAAGTGTCAAACAAGTTTTTTGTGCCGTTGTCGGGGAGGCAACGATTAAATTTTATTATTTAATTAATTTTCAATTCGTGTTTGTTTATTTTTCTTGTTTTTTCTTTATATATAGAAAAAATGTTTATTAGTTGGTTTGGTATTAATTGTTGATACCACAATCTCTATAACAAGAGGAAAAAAACCGATGCCTTTTTTCCTATTTCTTTCCTTTCGTCATTCCCTTTCCTGTTTCCAATACACTTGGTTCATTTCTTCTTTTACAAGTCTTCTGGAAAAAAAAAAGGAAGATTACAAAGATTCCTTTCCTATTTTCTTGCCTTTCAAACCATCCCCTTTCAAATTCACCACATCTCCAACAAACTTTAACAGATCCTTTCACATATCACAATACAACAAACCCCTCTGACCACCATTCTCGATCCCCCTCATCCACAAACCACATATCACGCCACCTTCATCACCAAGCAGCATCCACTACATCACCTTGTGCAAAACAAACCCTCACCGCCTAAATTCAATACCTCCTTCCCGTCACAAGCCTACAGAGAACAGCTTATCATCAATTCATCACCAAAACCGTTCAACCCCTGACCAAACCGCAAATAGTCACCTTATCATCACGCATCACATACCCTGAACTAGCCTTGTCTCATCTTCAACCCATACACCACCAGTCGCTCGCCTTTTTCATCCCCGCAATCACCACCTAGCCAAAACGAAACGTCCGAACATCCCTTCCACCACTTCAATCAACAACGAAATCTGAAGCACCCAAGGTATCTTCGCACAAACCCTAAATTTCAAATTCCACAAAAACTTATTTGGATCATAACGTTTCAGTTGAGCATGTTGTATATAACAATTCTATGATTTTTGTTTGATGATAACAAACATATATATACTATTATAAATGTGTTTGTAATTGTATTATTCTACTACATCACAAACAGAATTAAATATTTATATTTAAATAAAACACTACTTCACAAGAATTTATTCAAACAGTATTTTATTAAAATATAATATTTTATTTCAATATTTCAGCAGTACAAATTTATAACTCCACTATTTGTACATCTCACTGTAATACAATACATTCAATTTCATTTATATACATTGCTCCTGACCACCGTTCACTCAGTCACTCAATTTTACAAACACATATACACATACATTTCACTCTGTAACTATTTTACATTCTCTCTTTGTTTTATATATATATATACATACATACATACATACATTGACACACTGACACAGTCTTTTCTTTTGTCTTATGTCTGCTTCAGTCAGTCTAGTCTTCTACTTACCTTTCATAGAAACACGCACAGTAAACAGAAATAAAAATATTTTTAATTCTAGAATATACAATTTTATTTTGAAATTTATTTGCCTCTGAAATTTGGTGTGCTTCTCATCATATTTCTTTACTTGATCTGATTTATATGGACATCCATCTATGTCCAGACACTTGTGATATTCATAGTGATACACTGTAACTACCAAAAGGTAGACAGTATTTCTAGTGCATATATATATATATATATGTATATTTATTTTGCATGTGCACTATACATGTATATACATACATGTGTATGCATTTACACATATTTTCTATGCAGGGGAAATATGGTCAAATCGGTAATTGAGCATGAACCAAGAAATCCAGTACAAATGCATACACGCACATACACACACACACATATATATATATATATACATTTGTGCATATATATATATATATATATATGTATGTATGTATATAATTTTTTCCTCAAAAATGGCGGGAGATTGAGGGGTTCTTCCCCAATTTCTCCCGTCAAAAACTTTCATGAATCATTAGATCTACTCCTCAAAACATGTCAAATGTTAATGATAGTGAAAATCAAGCTCCTCCTAATCAATTTACATCTTATAATATAGATTTGGATCTTCAATATGCTCATCCTTCATCTGACCATGTATTTTTACCTGAAAAAACTTTTATGTCTTCTGCAGATTCATGACAAAATACGGTTGTACTTCATCCTGTGGATTTCAGACTCTCTATAGTCAAGTTGTGAGAGTAAATTTCAAAGGTTTGGAGATCCAAAGGTAAATTCATAATTCAAATTGCCACTGGTTTCCATTATATGGTTAAATTTGAAGATGCTTCTGATTGTTTAGCTGTTCTTAAGACATCTACATATTCGTATTTTGGAAAACTCCTTATGGTATATAAATGGTATCCGGGATATGAATTTTCAAAGTTCAAAGCTCAAACAGTTCAGGTCTGGATAAAATTATACGAGTTAGAAATGGAGATATGGTCGAACCAAGCGGTTTCAATGATAGGTAGTTATGTTGGGGAACTAATTAGAATTAATTGGAAAACTGCAAATAAAATAGTAACTAGATTTGCTAGAATTATAGTTACTATTAACATTGAATCTAAGA